>JAGJRO010000451.1:0-31291 GCA_022832285.1 Lepidurus apus apus | reverse complement strand
AAAAAGTAGATATGAAAAGGTCAAAAAAAGCTTCCTTGTATTGAGGACACTTCGTCCACAAATCACTGTACATATACAAGAGACTATTTGAAAATGCTAAGATAATCAAGCCGGACTATATCGAGTCACGTTACGGAGCTTATCCCTCGATACCCATACGGAATACAAAGCTGCTAAGCCAAAACCCATTGCCCCTCCACGTAAACAAGATTTCATACCAGCTAAATCAGAACAGGTTATTTTTTCTCCTCATTCTTAAGTAGTTTTACCTGAGGCCTTGTACAACAAGCCGGCGGTTGTGCCTGCGGCGATGGTATTGATTTCGTCATCTGCACCTCGTGCCCAAGACAAAATTACGCCAGTACCCGAGTACATAACCGCTAACACTCCCAACGTATTGGCCGTACGTGCTCCTTGCTTCATAACATAGTTCAGCAATCTATAAAAGGAAATAACACATGAACATTAAATTCGATACATTGGCATACAAATATAATTTACTGGGTCCGCCTAAGCTTGCCACTTTGTCCTGCAGCAGCCGTATCTTGTAAACCCCGGTAAAGCCCTGTGGTGCCGCCAATAGCCCCGCCAATCATGCAAGAGGCCCCGATTTGCGAAAAGGCAAGCTCAAATCGGCCTCGCTGACGCGAAGCACCTTCAGGGAAAATGAATTCTGGCTGGCTAGCTTGTAAATAGGCAGGATCAAAATTCATGTACGGCGACAAAGGAGCCAAATTTGGGTTCAAAACTGTTAAAACAGATAATTACATAATATAAGTTTAAACTAAAGATAACTACTGGATCTATTACCCGACGCATTTATTCCTAAGTCATTGTATCCAGATCCATCCGAAGGCATTTTTAATATTTATATCTGAATGAGAAAAAACTAATTAACTGATCCCAAATCAACTTCAACTCGTTGTGAGCGAATGTGGGCGGGGAAAGGGAATTTAGGATTGTTCTAATAAGTACTGCTACCTAGCGGTGTACGGGGCAGGAGCTAAAACCAATGATTGGAAATGTTGTTTTTCGTTGGTAGCAGACTGGAGGAACATTTTAGGGACCGCGTGACTCGTGTTTAGCATTAGTTTACATTGAGAGTCAGTGTGATATTAACGTGGTTAGGGTTGAAATAGCAATCTACTGAGGATTTAACGTTTGTTCGCATTTCAGAATGGGGGACGTTAAAGGCTTTTCTGCCTTTAATGAGGACGGATATACATCTGAGGCAGAGTTGGACACACGTGCTCTTGTACAGGAGCAGAACCGAAAAAAGAAGAAATCCGGCGGATTTCAGTCCATGGGCTTAAGCCACAGTATATTTAATGGCGTTATGAAAAAGGGTTATAAAGTTCCCACCCCTATTCAAAGAAAAGTAAAATAAAATAAACGATCCCAACTTTTGGCAATAAAATTGTAAATAATACATCGTCTTCTTTTCAGTGTATTCCACTCATTATGGAGGGCAAAGATGTAGTTGCTATGGCTCGTACAGGGAGTGGCAAGACTGCCTGCTTCCTTATTCCCCTATTTGAGAAACTACAAGCTCGATCAGCCAAAGCAGGTGCCCGGGCCCTCATCATGTCCCCAACTCGTGAATTGGCGCTTCAAACTTTACGATTTACCCGTGAATTGGGCCGCTACACGGGTCTAAAAGCAGCCACCGTACTCGGTGGAGATTCTATGGAAGCTCAGTTTGCCGCTATCCATGAAAACCCAGACATCATTATAGCTACGCCTGGTCGTTTCGCTCATTTATGCGTCGAAATGGAACTTAAACTCAAAGATATCCAATACGTAGTTTTCGATGAAGCAGATAGGTAGAAAACAACTTTGTCCTCTTTTGGGGACACAATCAATGGATTTATTTACTAGGTTATTTGAGATGGGATTTGGCGAGCAACTGTTGGAAGTCTTAAAACGACTGCCGGACAATCGTCAAACGCTGCTTTTCTCCGCTACGCTTCCCAAAATGCTGGTCGAGTTCACCAAAGCTGGTTTAAGCGATCCTGTTTTGCTCAGGTTAGACGTAGATACACGTTTACCTGAAAACCTCCACCTCGCCTTTGCGTTCTGCCCCTCTGAAGCCAAGCCAGCGGCTCTTCTGCACCTTTTGAAGAACGTGGTAAAGAAAGGCGAGCTTACGTTAGTGTTCGCGGCTACTATGCACCACGTCGAGTACCTCCACTTAGTAAATTGTCGATAGTCTCCTTTACATAAAGATGTTCTAATATTCTCTTTTTTTGTCTAGCTTCTTGATAAAGCTGGAGTGCCTAACTCGTACTTGTATTCAAGTTTGGACCCAGCAGCGCGTAAAATTCACGCGGCCAAGTTCCAGAACAAAGTTGTTCACGTGCTTGTTACCACTGATATCGCAGCTCGAGGTATTGACATTCCGTTGCTGGATAACGTCATCAACTACAATTTCCCTGCCAAGTCTAAGCTGTTTGTGCACCGTGTTGGTACGTACTCCCGAGTTCTGTCATGACTATGTAACATGATTCGGTTTAAGGTCGTGTGGCTCGAGCCGGACGCGCCGGGACGGCTTTCTCTTTGATTGCTTTAGACGAAGTGGCGTATTATGTTGATTTGCAGTTATTTTTGGGTCGACCCGTCAAATCGATACCCCAAGAAGGTTTGTTAAAGAAAGAGGAAGGCCAAGACGAGTTTGGGCCAATCTGGGACGGTTATTTGGGCCGAATTGCCCACAGTGTCATGGATGATTTTGGCAGTGTGCTCGAATTTTGGCACAAAGAATTGATTGATTTGGTAATCCAATCTTAGAAGGAAAAATACTTTTTTTTTTATATCCATGATTGTGAACTTAGGCTAATATGGTACGGGTATGCAATAGTGCGTATAAACAGTACAAACGCTCATGTCCGGCTCCTTCGCATGAAAGTGTGAAACGTGGGAAAGCCATTCCTTTGAATACCATGGGTTTTCATCCCTTATTCGTGACGGAAGACGAAGAAGGGGTCATGGGCGCCAAACGACTTGAGATTCTACAGAAAATGAAGAACTTTAAGCCCCAAAGTGTATGATTGCTCTTTCTTTTTTTTCCTTGCTTACATTTTTTTAGCTCATTAATGTTAACTTGGCTAAAACGAAACTTTTTGTTCCAAATAGACCATTTTTGAGATCGGAGTCACGCAAGACTCATTAAAGGCCAAGATTATGCGAGAAAAACGCAAAGCCCATGAAGCCACTATCGCCAAGTTTCATCGGAAGCTGGATACAGACAAAGAAGAAAGAGAAGGTAATTTGTTTTTACATAAGGAAAGTTATTTTAAGCTATTTAAGATGATTCTAAAATTGACTGTGAGTCTTAAGTTTTCGGCAACTTTAGTATTAGCAGCAGTAGCACTGTTTAGTAGCAGTTTTTTACGCAATTAATCTGTAGTCATTGGTTAACTAGTCCTAATTGCATTGATTTTTATTTCTTCTGTTAAATCCTCGAAAGTCTATTTCTGTTCGTTAAAATCTATAAATTTATTTGGAATTATTTGAATTTATTTGGAATTTTAAAGACCGTGACTAGTTTTGTAACTCCTTTATTTCGATTGTTTAGCAGGTGAAGATGAGGGGGAGGAATTTGAGACGGGGCTGAAACAGGGAGAAGATGGTATTGAAGACGCAACTGCAGAAGATTTGGAAAATGCGTTCCAGACTGTGATTGCGCCTCGGAAGCGGAAGAGTGACAAACCGTTTAAAGCCAAGAAAACCTCGAAAAAAGCCAAATTGGAGAAAGGCATCGTTGATTTTAAGGACAAAGAGCACTATATTCCCTATTCAGCAGCCAATCACCACTTGGAAGCGGGGTAATGGAGCGTTCCTTCCGAGAACTACGATAGTTAATAGTGCTTTGTTCTTTTTCCAAAGGTTGTCTTTGGTGTCTGATTTCAATCTGGCCGCGGCTGACGCGGTTATGGATCTGACTGCTGACGAAGACCAGGAATTGAGGAGACAAAGAAGTATGTTGCGGTGGGACCGCAAGAAACAAAAGTATATCGGCACTGGTCAGGTATTAAAAAAGGAAACTTTATTTCGAACATAAATAGATTGTGCGTTGAAATGAATGACCGTATAACTTATTCCTATAACTAGGAGGAGAAAAATCGGAAAATTCGGACCGAGTCAGGTGTCTGGATCCCGGCTTCCTACAAAACAGACCGCTACGAACGTTGGGTTAGTAAAACCAAAGCAGACCAAATTGGTAACGGCGGAGAAGATGGCGAAGCTGCTGGAGACGCTCCTCCATCCAGTAATCGGCAGTTTCGGTCGTACCGGGATGACGTCACCAATACTTCCGGCATGAATCTTGAAGGTAAATTGGATCATTTATACTAACTTATCACTACTATTCTTCTTTACTCTCAGGAAGCTTTTCTGGTCTCCCACGTTCACATCCTGCCATGGTCAAAGCGTGGAGCCAGGGCACAAGGGGCAAAGCAGGGCATATGCGACATGAAATTAAGCGTCCGGACGAGATTCTCAAAGCCCGAAAAGAACAAGAAAAGAAGTTCTTACGCAATGGGCCCAAAGATAAACGCCAACAGTTGCGTAACAGAGATGATAGAGGTGGTAGGGGAGGAAGAGGTGGGCGTGGCCGAGGTAGCGGAGGAGGGAGGGATCGCAATGATAGTGGGCGTGGCGGAGGTGGGAGGGATCACAATGACAGTGGGCGTGGTCGCGGAGGAGGGGGTGGTCGAGGAGGACGAGGCGGAGGTCGTGGCCGAGGTCGTGGGAGATAATTGTGCAAAGTTGTATTATTACTTCGCAGAAATTGGCTTTTTCACGTCTAAATCATGGCGCCACCTATGGACTACTTCTGGACTAAAAATAAATAAAGTTGCTAAAGAAACCTGTTGTTTTTGGTATATGTAATACTGCAAATTCAATTCCCGGAATTTGTTTTTGAACTGTATGAAGAAGTTTGTGAGTGCTTCATGGGACTGGGGATGCCATGGAAGCGTTGGAGGTGGTTGCAGCTCCGAAGGTAGATTATTTTGTATTCAAGTATGTTTTGAGCTGGGCCAGATTTAAATACTTGGAAAGTTTTGAACGAAAGTGTTGAAACGCTCGAGACTTTGGGTGAAAAGCTTGAGTGCATCACATCAGCATTATATATGTGATTGTATATATGTATGAACGCCCGTCTGGCTGAAGCAAGTTTGAGGGTTGGTACCAGTGTTCTGGATCTTTTTAAAAAGATTAGATCAGATCAATCGGCCATTTTTGATCTGATCGGCGTTGACCCTAAATTGGCAGTTATCTGATCGATTTTTTCGGGAAATTTACCGATCCCGACCGATCCAAAATCAGGCCGTCTAGTGGCCATCGTTCGAAATTTTTTCTATTCTGTTTACACAAAATGATCTGATCTGATCTGATGATGATTTGATCTGAAATGATTTGACCTGATCTGATCTTTTTGAATTTTTTGATCGGAACTAAATTTTCTGAAGTTTTGCAACTTTTGATCTGATCGGGTTAACAGAAGTTCAAGACGATAGGAAATGATCTAAGATCACACAAAAAGCATCGATCCAGAACACTGGTTGGTACCGAGCACCGCGGGCGACACTTGTTATATTTTTGCTTAGAGTATATAGCTATTGATTTAAAGGTCAGAGAAGGCGTGCACGCAACGTGAGAGCAAGAAGCGTGTATAGAAAAGCCACCGTGTGCCTTTTCGATTTATTTTTTATTCAGGGAAAACAGTGTGTTCATTGTGTATAACCGCTAACGAGAAGAACCCTCCCACGCGATGTGTTATCTTGCTCTTTCGTGGAATCGAACAAGACTTGCATTCCAAATTTCCAATTATTTTTTTCTTGGGCTATCACGTCAGCATTATCGTTATGCAGGCAGCAACAAGCCATCTCAGTTCGGGAAAGAAGAAAATAAAAAAAAGTTCGTTATAACGGCAAATAAAAGGAGGAGCAATGCAGCTCATTTGAAATCGATGGACACGGACAGGGAGCGAAAAGTGGCTGTGAGGACACTAAAGTTGTGTTGCATCCCGCGACGTAAACGTGGAAAAGCTTTCAAGAAAAAGGACGAGCTCCCGTGTTGCTCCTTTAATAATGTTTCTTGTTATGCATGCATGCCCCCCATGGAGCCCGTGCTCTATGTCCTTCCTATGCCGGAACGCTGGGAACTTAATTTACAACCCCGAGAAGCCCTTGGAGTAAAGCACATTGGTATATGCAACGAAATTAGACTACTGTCCATATTCTAGTCCTGTTTTCCCTTTCTGTTTTTACTTTTTTAAACTAGACCTAAAGGGAACGTTGGGAGTAAATTGAGAGAAATGCCAGACGTCTTTAATTAAACTTTGTAGCATTTGTTCATGGAAGTTTTGCCGAACAGAAGAAAGGAGACGCCAGAGGAAGTTTCAGATGTGAGCAGTTCTACAAGAAGACTTGTATTTGCCTAATTCGTCGAGGCTGTGCCGATGTACTGTGCCCATGTCCATGCTTGTGTCCATGTTCTGGACTAATATGCAAGTGCATTAATGTGGAGCAGGGACATATCTGGAGCTGTATAGAAGTAACTACATTAGTAACATGATTTAGTAAATTTCATAAAAGTATTGCACTCTTTTTAAACATAAACGGGTTGCGCTTATGTTTAATGAAGGCAAACGGCATTTTCACATAATTTCTGTCATTTAAATTCACCAAATATTTCTGCAGTTAAATTCGCATGAGTGGTGCATTTCTACAGGGCGGAAAAAGCCTAACGGAATTAATTCGCAGGTCGTTAATGAGTTCAGGTTCGGTTTTTAGAGCGCTGTAGCGGACTTGGCGCGTGACGTTAGTACCTGAAATAAATCATAGAGTGTGTTAAGCAAGTGAAGCGAAGTAATGTAAAGCTGAAGCTATAGTAACACTACAAATGCAAGAGAGTTAGTGAAGCGAGATAAAAACCAAAGGCGTTCTTAACGTGTGTTGGGTTGTGATAAGAAGTCAGGTTGGGAAAGCCCCTCCTAGGTTTAGGCTTTAGTTCCTTCGTGCATAGCCGAAGTGCTAATTTATAGACTGCGTGTTATTTTCGAGAAATAGGATTTAAGTGTCATGAGTCAGGCATTGCATCGCGTGTGAAATTTAATAAGTGAAAAGGAAAAGGAAGCTAGATCCAAAAGGAAAGTTTTATTAGGCTGACTTAGGCTGTGTTGCTTTGTGACACCGTGGTCTGATTTAATATGTAATACATGTTGTATCCACTTGGGCCGGAAAGTGTTGATAACTTGCGTTCAAGTTCGGTTAAATGACACGTAACGAAGCTTAGGACTCCTACCCACTCCCTAACCCCTGCCCTTCATTTTCACACCTAGCTTGACTTTACCGAAAGAACAAAAGCGCTGCAAAAATATCAGCAAGTTTCCCAAGTTATAAAAAGCTTATACCAAATGAATGCATTATACCTTACCAATTGAATGTGTTATACAAAAAATAAAAATAGTGGTACGTAATTTTCTAATCGTTCATACCCTGTTGTTCTTATTTACTAAGTCATGCAAAGGGAAACTCTTGTATTAAACTACTTTAAACAAGTACATTAAATTAGACTTCGAAAGAAACTATTCTAATGGTCTTAATATCTTGCTAGTTTTTTAGGCATCGTTTAAACGCTTAAGCCAGACTCAGCAATTACTTTGGTTAGATAATAAGGTTTTTTTAGTTGTATACTTTTTTCCGAGCAAACGCCTAAATGGAGTACCCCATAATTGTTGGTAATATACTTACTAAAGTTATAATAACGTGCGTATTATGCTTACAATAATAAATGTGAAAGGCATTTTTTTCGGAAAGTTTTGACTTTTTAGGACTTTTGGGTTGTCATTGGTTATAAAAGCCGGGTTTCTATTTTATTTCGGATATAGCGTATAGGTGCAGAAAATGAGCTTCGTGGTCGTACTAACTCGAATTATGGATGTGGGACACACTTGGATTATTGCTTTTGGTGGGCTTGCCTTTTATGGCGTTCTCTGCTTTGCCTTTTGATGTGTTGGACATAAATGAAGGAATTTTTGTGGGAAGCAAAGTTCGTAAAAAGTGGCGTGACGCTTAAATATTGTCAAAGAGGGGTGTCCCGTGTAACAGACCAAGGAAAAAATCTAGCTTTATTGATTATTTACTCGCGAGATATATTTTCCAAGATCGGATGTTAATTTCCGGCCCTGGAACTATATACAGTACTTATCCTTTCCTGGGGTGAGAATTTGGCATGTTTGGTGGAATCAAAGTTGGGGATTATTTGTGGTTTGTTATATAATCTCACAAGTTTTTTTCCTTTTTTTTTCTTTTATGAAAGTAAAACCAAAAAGGAAAGCGAGAAAACGAATGCCGCGCGCAACCAAACAAATTCCGGTGCGAGTTTGCGGGAACTTTTATTAGTATACGGCTCTATGGTTTCCAAGCCCCAAAGTTTTCCTCCGCTTTTCAGTAGTTGATCCAGCATTCATAACACGGAAGAAGCTCTCGGAGCATTATTAGATGTTGTATAAGGGGGTCAGAGAGGCCAACGAGAAGGAATGTAAATCATAACTTTCTTCGAGCATTTTTTATTTATTAATATTGCTTTCCATGGGGATTAAATCATTCTTTCGAGCGTTTGAAAAAGGAGGAAAAAGGTCCTTACTTCTAGTTTGTAGTGATAGAAAGGAACTGGTCCAAGTCGTAAGATGTTTCCCTTGAACCCATGTTTTGACGAACTTTATGAGCCGGAAACAGATCCGAAGCTGACCCTCGGGATCCGAATTAGGCGCTTAATATCCACGACAGCTATGGTGATGGACTGGATTCTTATGTGAGGACACAGGCAAGATGTGAGTTGCGCTTTTTATGGTTCGGGTCGTATATTTAGGTTGCCAAATGAGCAGTTGAAGGGGCGCGGCCGTTTTGTTTTGCGCAGTTCCTAAGTTACTTTCTTTAATTACAATCAAGATGGAGAAGTCATGTTATAGGAAGCAACGTACGTACGTACGTGTGTATACGTACGTAGCTATGCAGGGCAACTAATTGGTTTTGCTGGGAGGGTGGAAAAATAGGAGGTTTGTTTTTATACTAAAGCAACGGAAAAGGATTTGTGGGTGTTAGGAACGTCTTATTGCACTGGTCGAATGTGATGGGACTACATAGTGGCAGCTCGAGCCTTTGGAGTGGCAAAAACCAAGCAAAAAGTTAGGTACTTACGTTACATCTTGCTGAGACGGTAAAAAGTAGAGGTGTTGGCAAGGAATTACTAATGGGGGAAACAGAGAAGGGTAGAACTTCGGGTAAGTTGTTTGCTTGTTTGCTTGTGTGCTTAGAGAGAGAAGAAAAAATAGGCGAGCGTACAGGTTAAGCCTCTTAAGGGTGATTAACACGATAGAATGGCGGTGGCAACGGTAGTAGAGTTTCCAGGTTATACTTCCAGGTACCCAGTAATGAAGGAATTCCTATCCCTGAACATAGTACAATCTCGGATTTCTGCACCATAGCGTTGTTTCGCCGTACACAATACCAAGTCTTCGATTAAATATGTGACTTCGATTTCCTAACTGTACCTTTTATTTTCCTATTGTAACGCCACTTACTTGTTATTTGTAATTTTCAAAAATTTTCAAAAATTGATTACCCCCAAATTATGTGTATGTATTGTACTGTATTGTCACTCCCAGTTCATGCAGGGCATCAAGTCTGGCAAGGAATTAGGAGTTATGTTCGACGAAAGGTGGATTTAAAGAACGTATTTGGGAATAAACAGGGGTAAAAGTTAAGGGGGACTAATGATACATTAAAGAGGGGACTATAAATCATAAGGGACAAATACACAACTCGACGATCACCCTCGACTCCTGTCTTCGCATGCAACAACCCAAGTAGCAGCGATCCATTCTGCCTCATGTATACGCTTACAGGACGTGTAATCCTGTACACTGGCGGGTGGATCCTCTAGCATTTAGGCTAAAACGCAAACAATGCGAAATATGGCCGTGACAGTATATTACATTTATATTACATATTTCGTTGTAACTTTATACAAGGATTTTATTGGCTTAAAGGGTGCCAGCGGCCCAGGTGTCATACATTGTTTGCAAGTGTATACCGGTATAGTTCCCGCAGTAAAACTATATAGCTTCTTGTTTGTAAATAAAGGTTGTAGTAGATCGTAAAATATTTTCAAGATTGAATAATTTAGACATAAGCAATTTTTACGGTTTAGCTTTTACATATGGAGTCTAGTCAATTTGTGTTCAATGAAGAATGTTTACATAGCGTCTTGAGATTGTGGGTAATTTCTGTCGCAATATCCAGGAGTAACTCGCTCGAAGAATTGGGTTAGCTGTTCTGGAGTGGATGGCCCTATAGAGTCTTTACCAAATTCGCTCCCTAGCGGCAAGAATGAGCGAAATCCACAATTTGACGTAAGTTTTCTACAAGGTTTTCTACATGGTCTGTAGAAAACGTACGTGAAATGGTGGATTTCGCCCATTCTTTTGCCGCTATGGGGAGCGAATTTGGTAAAGACTCTATACCAGACTAGCTAAATTTACAACGATTCTGTTCATTCATTCAAGTATGTTACATATTAGTTTCGCGGAAATATACACCGGCAATTAATGCTGTATGCTTAATAATTCGGATTCCTAGTCATTGTATATGTTGCCAACCGCTAATTTAGCCTTCGTATTTTTGCATGCGCTCTTTTCAATCTTTTTCCCTTTTACCTAGAATTGTTCCTTCTTGCAGGCTACTTCTAAGAAAACGCTTCATTAGCCCTTTATTCTGTTCACCAACGTTTGCATATCCACTGTTTCAGCAGCATATATATATCCCCCCTTTGACGCGAAAGGGAGGCCACACTCTTTCAGTAAACGCATGGCAAAACATGCACTTGTGGGCCACAACGGTTCACCAAGCAAAATACAAGTAGCTCAAATTCAAGTGAATTGTGTCTTGTGCTTCGATATTCCAAATTCGTCTAACTTACGTTCCAAGGGCAAATTGAACCCTACGTCTTACAGTTGAATTACGTCGTTTTCAGTATAACTTGCACTTTGTATATCACTTAGTTAATTGGGTATCAAATACCTTATTCGAAAATTTGAAGCAATAGGATAACACAATTTAATTGGTTAAACACACTTTATAATCTTTGTATCCACTTTTATATGTAGCAAGCGTAACCGTTCCTTTCAGTTACAAAATACTTAATTATGAAGCAAAAAAATCGTATCGAATAATAAGTCTGAATACACAATAAACAGATAATTTTTCAGTCCTGACATATTTCTTACGTGCAGCGTGCAGGTGCAAACCCCAACTAGTGGCTGCTATTTAAAAAAAAAAAAAAAGTAATCTTGTGTATGGGTGTGTATGTGTGGGTGAGGGAAGGGGTGGTATGGCGAAGTATCTTTAAGTTTTACGGTAAAGGAAAAGGTATCGGCAAGTTTTCTTGTGGAACAGGCATATTAGAAGGAATTGCACCTTTTCGCCGTGACACGTCTGCAATTGGAGAAGGGTACACGTGTATTCGCATTGCACATGAACTCACGTTAAAGCGCTAAGGAATGTATGGGACTAGGGGGCTGACGCATAAGAGGCCCCTAATAGGCTCTCATTACATTAGACTATCTCGTCGTACACGGATGAGGCCTTTGATTGAAGGGGACCCTAGATTCCCCTTGCGTTACTCGTGCGCCTTGGGTTCGTAAATCGATGAAAAACCCTTTCCGCGTCTGCTCGCTTCACCGGCCCTTTCCCCCGTTTCCGCTGTCCTGTAGCCCGGGTCGTTCTGTGCCTCAACGAGAGTCAGCCAGTGCAGACGTGTAATGCTATTCAGTGCTCTCAGTACACTACCAATTTCTCCCGTGATCACCTAACGGTGCCCTACCAGTGTTTAATCGCTTTTTGTTGGACCGTTCGCGTTTAGGATATTGGAGACGCTTTAGCGATTCATGTTTCCGTTTTAAAAAAGTGAACTTAAAAGCCGTTGCAGTTCAGTTCGTTAGTTCCAGTCATATTTGGCCTAAATTAAATGTGTGGGAAGGAACGTTTTTAATTTTAATCTCGCTATTGAAAATGTAAGTAGCTAAATCTACCTACTTCGACAATATTCCGAAAGTGTACCGGCTCCTTTACCAGTTTGATATCTATAATAAGTAGAGGAGCAAACAGATTGTCAGCTTTTAATTAAGGAACAAAAGCCTCACAGACGCCGACATCTGAGTTTACGTCTATGCAACTTTCCTTTTATAATGCAATTGCTAAATTTATAATAGAAACATTATGCCTTATAATATTTAAAGTGCGCCGGTTTAAAATGAGAAACTCAAACGAAAGGAGCAGAGATACTTTCGTTTCATGTAGCTTTTTTCCCAGCTGGAATCCAGCTCTATTGGCTAAGATTAAGGAATCGTCTAATTGGTAATCTGTTAAAGAAAAAAGTTGAGAGAAACTTGGCGCAAATTAGCAGAGCCTGGGTACAGGGGAATAGCAGGGGAAGAGGGTGGGTATAACAGGGGGCGCTTGAACTTATACGTTCTACTTTTTTCGGTTTTTCTTTTTTTTTTTAATATGCGCTATGCATTCTATTTTCGTAGTAGCCGATGGGTTGTGATACCCTACCCAAGCTACGCTGGGGATAAAATCCAAAGGGTTCGTGAAGAACAACGCAATATTTGATGAATATTTCTTTTCTCTCTCTCTCTCCCAACTGGCAAACTTAAAAGCCTTGTGGTGAGATATGTGGTGAGATATTTCCCATTTTTTTTGGCGTATTGCTTTTTTCCACCCGAGGACGAGAAACAGAGACATTTTTCCGTCGTTGCCTATGAAAGAAATGTAATTTGCCATGGAAATGAAGATAGAAGTCTTCCAAGCCATCCCATCTGGAGAGGGGAATGAGTTCTGTTTTATATTACCCAGTTCCCTGACGTTCGAGACGAATAAAAGGGAAGAAATAAATTTACCTGCGAATCCTTGAGTGGGTGAGGGCAGATGACAAGACACTTTGGGCTCGTTGACAGGCGCTTGACTACTCATTCTTACGCTGATTTTAGCGAGTTATTTCCAAGGCGTGTTACTACAACAAGAGTGACAGGATAAGCGAAGGTATAGTATTAAAAAGCCCCCAGCTTTTTCTATCTGTTCTTTTGAGGGACTCAATTTGCGAGCTGAGTGTTTGGCAACGCGGCACAAGGACTCCGTGTAACCGACACAAGGACGCCGGTCACCGACGCAAGGACGCCGGGCCCCGACAGAAGGACGCCAGGTCTATAATCTTTCAAGGGACCAATAGAATTTCGAGTTTTTTTTTTCGAGTCTCTGCTCATTGCTTAAGCGCCAACGAGATTAGAAAGTGCTTAAGCCGTTTAAAAAAATACGTCACAAGGTTAGGTTAGGTTACGTTAGGTTAGGCTAGGTTAGGTTGGGGTAGGCTAAGTTAGGTCAGGCGTCCTTCTGTCGGGGCCCGGAGTCCTGGTGACGTATTTTTTTAAAAACTTAATTAATCTAAAATCGTAATTGGAGATAGTTCACTATTGAAATTTGCAAAGTTAAAAATATAAATATTAAAAATATAAATACAAAAGAGAATAGATAAATAGATACGTATATAGGTTTCTGTCATATGACATCAGAAAATTGTCGTTTCCAGTTCTAGAAGTTTTTGGTGGATTTAATGCAAGTAGGTGAAGTTCCCCTGAAATTCTGAAATTTCTGACTTCTGACTTCTGAAGTATGAAAATCCTCCGAGATAGTGTCGCAGCAGAGCAGCTTTTTCATTGACAGTAATGAAATAAGAGAAGGGGGGGTGAAGCTGCAACGTTGAAATGCAGTAATCGAAATTTAATTGTCATGGAATTGAGCCTCTCCACACTCCAGGCAATGGATACTGAAGCGAAATATAACTCCTGTTTAATATTGGCCGGGTTGGAGACATAAAAGACGAATGAGGTTTTGAGAAAGTTGAGAACTTTGAGGGACAGTTCTTTTCTTTTTCATTTTCATTAAGCTGGGCGTATATATTAGAAACCCAAGAAAATAGCCAGTGACAAGTGCTCCAATGAAAAATTACTTATGATGTGAATCGAAATACAGTTTGTCATGGGAAAAGGCGAATGGAAAAAAAGGTTTGTTTTAGAGTAGGCCATAGCGTCAATGTAACTCCAATTTTGACTCAGCACAGCTGTGGGATCATAAGCCCCCTCTATCTCTTTCGTCAGTTTTTGCGTTTAGAAAACCATCAAGCATATGCTACAGGGAAGATTTTCAAGAGGGAAAAAAACTGAAGAAAATAAATGTCTTGGTTCGTGTGTTTTGTGTGTCTAACGGAAGCTTGAGAGCTCAAAGAGCCGAGCGCAAGCAGCAAAAGGCACCTGCGGCGTGATGTATAGCCGGCCTTGCGGAAGATGGGTTTGGTTCAGGCTCTGTAAGCCATTTCCAAGACGGGCTGTAACCCCAGCCTTTTCCGCCCTGGAGCGACTAACGACTTGGGCCTAGCCAAAAACACGAACACCCTAACTAAAATGCCCATGTTGTATGGTAGAAAGAGAGATGGAGGGGAGATATGTGGCTTGAATTGCTTTAGCTTGTGTTTTATTTGTCCAATTTAATTGGGTCGATTTATTATCTTTTTTTTTCGTTTATAGTACAGAGCAAAAAAGAGACTGTATCATAGAAAAAATTCTGTAAGAAATTTTAAATTACGTAGTGATAAGAGAAGAACTGAGAGAAGTGCTTCAATTAACTGATCAAAAAAATTAAGAGAAGAAAGAATTTCCTGGGAAGATTCCAGGCTTTAAATTTAATAAACCTACGCTTAATGTAACTAATGAGGCGGGTTTGGAATTGCGATAAGAGATAAGAACATTGCACAAATATAAAATGATTATTTTTCCGCATTTTGCAATATACAGCAGGCGCCACTTATTATGATCATTTAGAATCAGCTAGTTATTAGAATCAGCCGCATTCTAGAATCAATTTCAACAGACCAATTCAAAATGATAGAATTTATAGCATTTTAGTCGACTATTAGAATAACACATTCGGATATTAGAATCAATTTGAAAAGAATTGCAGGTATTATTTTGAGTTTAACAAGGTTTAAGTTCAAATTCGGGAGCTATTCTGAGGAAGGCGTTAGAAGAAGCGGGTGGTGACGATAGTAATTACAAACACATAATGTTGGAACATCTAGAAATAGACTTTACAATCTGAATTCTAGACAAACGAAAAAAAATGAACATTTTAAGTAATGTATATCCCGGGTAACCTTAATTTTATAGATTTTCTAGTTTAAGTTACTTTTTCATTTTGTAGACAATAAAGATAAATTTCGTTAAGGCCACGGTGTACTGCAAATAGTTGATCATTTTTTGTTTGAAGAGGGCACTGATGTCGTATACCCTTTCTAAATGTAATTTCATAAACTTTTAACAAGAAATTAAAAGAAACAGAAATAATAATTGAATAATTAGTTTTTTACATATCTTAATAAGAAAATCGAGTGCAGTCAGATCGCTTCAACTTGATACATGATTTATTTAAAATTTTAGTAAAAAACATGACGGAAAAAGGTATTAACAAAAATGTACTAGGGGCACTAGATAAATACATCCCATGCATTACTGTCACAATGTAATTTCATTATATTGCACAGCAAATTATAATTTTCGAATCAAAATTTTCGAATCAAAATTTTCGAGTCAAAATTTTCGAATCAAAATTATTAGATTCGCCGCTTAATAGAATATACTTGACAAATAGAATCACAATAAGCGGCGCCTACTGTATTATGAAGGAAATTTAATATATTTACTATCGTAAAAAAAGGTGGCCTCAAGAAGAAATATGTAGGAGATTCAAGATAAGTTTTCTAAGGTGAACCTTATTCAAGGTGATTTGAAAGAGCTCCAACAATATTTAATAAGGGGAAGAAAGCAGTAATAACTTTACCGTACTTTACCTTGAAGGAAATGTGCGAATAAGGAACCGCGTGAGAACTTTTGATGTCGTTTAAAGCTTAGAACTTGGGCATTCGAGTTTTGTTGAAAATAGAAATTGTAGGACTTTAAATTACTTTTACAGCAGTATTTTCAGTAAACATCGCTCTTATATTGATATTTTTCGTGGAAGGAGGGGTGTATTGCAGAATGTACTGCATAAATTGTAGTAACAAAGCTCGTATACATAGCAACGGTAACTTCAAGTGACTTGGTTCCGAAGAGGTTTTACATAGTTAATTTTTGGGCGTGAGAGCCGTTCGAGGAAATCCCATATTGCATTGACAGCTTAGCAGTTGGCGAGAGCTTAAGAGCGGGAGATTTGCTGTTGCTTACTTTTCGCATCTCCCGCTTCCGCGAATTTGCAGGTTTTGATCCTCCAACAACGTACTGTACCTTGGCAACACTGAAGAAGCAAAGCATGGAGAGCGGATTGTACCTGTTATATGGATTTTAAACTAACTCTTATTCCTTATTGCCTTGGCAAACCTAATGTACACTTTTGGGCACCAAGAGTTATCTAAGTAAGGGTTATCTAATTGGATCAATGACTGATATCTGACGCAAACATTATTTATAATGTTCCTTAACGCTTTTGACAGTAATATGGGGACTAGAGCGCACTACAAAAGGGGCATTCCAATTATGCTATTTCTTTGTTTATAAATTTGCATAACGGTTTATTTAAATTTATTGAGCTGGTAGTGCGAGTGTTTGGATTCTCGGGTCCTTAATCTTGCTGGAGTAAAGTCTTCCTGTTAATATTTGTTGATAAGGAATGGTATAGTTCTACCACTACTACTCTATCTGCAGGCCTTGATGGTATAGAACATTAATTGATGTGCTCATTTATCATGCCGATATATTGCACTCCCGACCTCCGGAGCTACAAAGACCCAAGTCCTGCCTCAGCCTTTTCCCGGATTATTTTTTATTATTAGTATTCGTGTTTGTTATGTTGCTTTTTTGAAGAAGATGAAGAGCAAAGTCGGGGACTTGTTCCACGCACTCTTTTCAGCATCAGCTATCCATGTAGAGCGTGATGGATTCCCCCCTATAGGTCTTATTTATGTTTATGGATGATGCACTCTCTGCTCCACATATTTTTTGTCTTCTTCTTGAAAAGATCTTTCCAGAGAGTATTCCTGCAACGTCCCCCATGACGCATTCTTGTGGGTTTCTGTTTCCCTTATTTTGCTGCATCATGAAATTCCTCATTAATCCATGTCATCAACTTCTTTTTCCTTGTTAAATCCTTTTTTTCTAAGGAGCAAGAAAGTTAAGAAAGTTTTACGATTTTGGAAAGGAAGTTGCTCGTTTGTCATGGTTTGCTCTAGCTATTAGAGTTAGATCGATCCGGTATAGAACACACAAGAAAAAGAAAAAATATAAGAAAGGGAAAAAATAGGGAAAGGAAAAGAACCTAATTTGCCTAAGCTAGGAAACAAGCGAAACTAGCGATCCAATTTATTTTCCTGAAATAGAGAGGCTTATATTCGTGCGGCTTTTGGCCCCCATTTTTGTTTAACTTTGTATAGATTGCCTCATCAGTCTTGATTCTTTTCTCCGGTGAGTCTTGCTCCCATTGTACCTTAGGTCCCGATTGCATTCTTGGAGAGGGCAAGCCACTAGCGCATAACATTCCATATGTAACTTGGAAGGAAATTTCCGTGTTCATTTTTTGTTTACTTTACTGTGAATTTGTTTCAAATTTTTTTTACTGGAGTTAATCAGCACAAGGTACAAAGTTAGGAAGAACGAAGTTAAAGCGAAACTTTTGACTAATTGACATGCAATAATGAAAAAGGCATTGTGGAATGTATCGCAGCTTAGACGCCAAATGCATCCAAATGGCACATCTCGTAGTCTAATCGGTTAAATTACCCATCCTTTCCCGTGAAATCGATTATTGGACGATGTGAGATGTACCGGCACCAGCACCTGCTCTTCCCTTTCTGAACTCGTTAACTCTAGGCCTTTTCCGTTGCGAAGCCAACGTGCCAAAAAAAAAAAAAGTGGCGCACCAGCTGGTTGGTCCAAAAGGGATATAAGTAGGTGAGAGATTGAGTTTGGATGTTACAGATGCTTTTAAGGCCAGGCCCCAATTAGGATTCTTTCAATTAAGACCCCCTTTAGCTTTGATTGGATTTCATGGCGGGGCTTTTTCGAACATCAGACGTTGCTCTGTACTTCTCAATCTATTCCCGGGGGAGCCGTTCTGGCTCTGCAGCGTCCCCTATATATAGACAAAGAGCTCCATGGTCCATGCCATTGAGGCAATTAGGTATCGTGTTCCATTCATCAAGGGGTTCCGAAGAAGATCTTCACCCTGGAACCATCGCTAAAGCTTACTTTGTTCACCTAAAGGAGCTTAAAGGCTCGGAATGATTAATCGGACTTGAAGCCAATCACGGTACGTTTCGTGCCCTTAGAAATTTGTCTGTTGCCATCTGCTGTAAAAAAGAAAAAAAATGTTCTCGAGTCTTCCCCGTTATTAATTGCTACTTGAAATACAGATTCCAACGACTTATCTCGCGTTTCTTTCTGACAAAATCAACTAAAGAAATAATATGATTCTATGGCGTCATTGCCCCGCCGTCCCGTTATTTGAATTTGATTATCGCTGGAACCATTTGTCGTGCAGAAAAATTAGAAGCCTCATTTAACAAAGGATTTTCGGTGATTTTGTCAAGTTGGAATAACTCGTTCGTGTCAGCTAAAAAAAAATCGAGATACTTTAGGACCATTAAACACCCGAAAAGAAAGAAATTGGAGTGAAATTGGAAGGAAAGGACTAGGTATTAGGAAAGAAAAATGGTGACGCCTTTTGCCGTGCGTTTTGTTATTGATCCTTGATTTGACCTGTGAGGTGATGGTCAACATATATCGCGGAGAACAAAAGCTGACACCGAAAGGCACCATGTCGTAGCCATTATATTAACCTGCAGGGTAAAAGGAACAATAGAGAACTGCTCCCCTGCCCCCTAAGCAAAGGGAACAAAAAATGTCTGCCGACAAATTGGTTTTGTCTAGCACCTTAACGAGTATAACATTTAAGAAAACAGCTGTGGGCTGGCTACCGTAAGCGTTTTTCTTTGTATTGTTATTCAATCTTGTAGCCCCGCCTCTTCTAATCAAAATGTGTTTATTTTGTTTTAAGGTTCCAGTCACAGTATATACAGTAGATGATTATTGTGATCACTTTTGTCAAGTGAATATAGGTTCTATTAAGCGGAGATTCTATTAACCGAAAATCGGTTACTGGCTTGTTTAAACCAGAGTAACAAAGCATCGTCTACTTTTTGAGACTTAACCACACGTTTCCTTTTCCTAGATTCACTAGACCCACTATTGTTTATTTCGAAACGATTTTTCAACAATTTTGATAGAGATGATTGAGGAATTCCTAACTTAACGGCCGCTTTCCATCGTGGCAAATCTTTTAAATTTAACTTGTCCTAAGTTTCAATAAGCCGCAACTTCTCTTTTCCTATGCTTAAGTAGGGTTATCAACACGATATCCCTTCTAATTTTCCCAGTCAGTTAAAGGAACTGGTCATTCAATTGGGACGTAAACACAAGGACTATACTCTACACAAGAACTACGGTGTACCCGACACAAGGACTACGGTTCCTTAATCTTCCAATAACCAAAGCATTTCGAGTTCAAAAAGTCCCTCCTCATTGGTTAATCGCCAACGAGATTAAAAGGTGCCTCAGCCGTATTAAAAATTACGTCACAAGGACTACAAACCCAGACTTAAGGACTACGAGCCCCGACTTAAGGACTACAAACCCCGACTTAAGGACTACAAACCCCTAACCTAAACTAGTCTTAATCTAACCAATCCTAACCTAACCTAACCTATAGTCCTTAAGTCGGGGTTCGTGGTCCTAAAGTTGGGGTTCGTAGTCCTCGTGTCGGGGGGACACCGTAGTCCTTCTGTCGAGTAGTCGTTGCGTCGCATTGCCGTTCCATTGAATAACCTGCTCATTTAATTAACTGAGGGGTTTAGAAGGAATTTGCCCCTATGCGTAGTAGTAGGCTGCAGGAAATGACAGGATTGGTCAAAACGACGTAAAAGCAATGTCATTGGCCAATATGCAAAGTCCATGTAGCCATCACTACAGCAGTTTCGTTATTATACATGTGAAGATTCTTTTTAAATTGACTATAATATCCGAAAGTGTCATTATGTGACTGACTGCTATTACTCCAATTAAAATACAAAGGCGGCAATGAGCAAATCTCAAGCCAAGATATAATTTTTAAAAAAAAGTGTCATTCTAATAACACTGTAAAAAAGCGCCCCCTAAAAATGGGGACTTATGAATCCAAAGAATGAATTCCCAGTTAAAAAATGGGGCCCGCTATTAATCAATGGGGCAGTCCTCCTACTTAATGGGTAAGTGTCCTTAAAAATGGCACTTTCCCCCTAAGTTTAGCATAACGGCCCCAAAAATCGGGGACTTATGAATCCAAAGAATGGATTCGCATAGTTAGAGAATGAAATTCTTCCATTTTGTTGGTTCGTAATTTTAATAATTCTATTTCATAGCCGAGAAATCCTCGTTTTGCGTAACACTAAGTAGCACCGTTCTCATATTAAAAACTGGAAACTCACGCAGTCGACAGTTCAGACAGTTCCAGTTAGTTTCCCTTTGGCATTTAACTTTGTGCTTTCTTCTGACTTTCCAGAAGGCAGTAATACAGTAGGGGAAAACAATAACGCCATGGAAGTGAAAGGCTGTTCGCTGGTACTGTCAGTGTGACGTAGGCTATATGACTGTTTCTGGGAAGAAGGTAGGGGAAGCTTAAACAAGATTAGGCAATAATACCAGTTTAACAAAAAATGTATAGAAAGACTGTTGACTTAAGTCAAAGAAAGGAAGGTCAACTGCCACTTTCTAGTCCATTTCTTATCATACCACAGCAGCGAGGAGGACATTCCAAACGGATATCCTCTCGGAAATATCCCTGCACGTTTTACACGTATAGCTTTGCGGTTACAAATTAAGACAGTGCTTGTGACGCTCTATTGAAAATGGAGAAAACGGCAGAGCTGCTACGAGCGCGCTCGTGATGTCACGAGCGAATGTGCGAGCGCGCTCTTTTTTGATTTTTTGCGAGCGCGCTTAAAAAGCACTGAGCGCAGGCGCTCATACTGTGGCGCCATCTAATAGCGAACCTTAAAAACATGTAACAAAAATAGCATCACCTGCGAGCGGCTTTTCAGCACGGCTGGGTTGATTTTCTCACTCAAGAGGACATCTTTGTCGGATGAAAACTTCGAATACCTGACTTTTTTAAAAGTCAACAGTAAATGTTACCGCAAATGGGGAAATGCACGAATGCAATCAGTCATTGATATTTAACTCAATCCTGCCCTAAGCAGAAGAAACTACATTCCTAAATTCAGGAAGTTTTTGTTAATGCTGTAGACGTTGAGTTACTTCTTCTGGACTTAAAAGAACCTGACTTAATGTTTCAAGCTAAGAAAAGGGGTGAGAGGGCAATGCAGAAGCATACTTATAATTAGCATCAGTTTGTAAGCGTGATCTAATCATCTTAACACGTTTATACTCCAATGCTGCTTCTAAATTATGCTTTTTAATTGCCCAGATTAGCCCGAAACCATTGATTCACGTTCTTTCAAACCTTACTAGAAGTTAATCAGCCTGTAGAGTATTAATTATGCCTTCCTGAATTGACATGTACTTTCATTCCATTCATCATTGTCTATTACACTGTAAAAACTGGTCCGTTATGCTGTAAAGTTTTGCTTGTTCTTATTGCCTGAATGACTTCTTTGTCTAGTGCTTAAGTGCAAAAATATGAAGCTATTTTTTTAACTGTTCCTGGAGTCGTAATGAGGCGGTACTTATGATATGTACAGTACCTTTAAAAAAAACGACCCCAACAAAGCGTACCGTCCTAATGGCCCGCAACTGTGCGTCTGGGAACAGCACTACGGACAGATCGGACGGCTATTCGCACTTGGCAGCACTGTTTTCAGATGCGCAGTTGCGGGCCATTAGGACAGTACGGTTTGTTGGGGTCGTTTTTTAGCTGTGCCAGTCTATGAGTGGGACAGCTTATAGTATCGGTTCGAATTTTAGCTCGTGGTTGGGAGGGTGGGAGGGTGAGCCTAGCTCGGTTCTCGCCATAAGGGGTTGTAAAATTTTGGGGTGGTGTTTGGGGGAGGCAGATAAGCGAATTTTGCCAGAGGCAAGAGCACTAACTCGGTTGAACCTTTTGGCCCACAAGACATGCTAATTTATCTTGTAGGGGTACATGTATGCATGATACGTTGGGTGTACGTTTTTTTTGCATTGCTCATCCCTTTGTCATTGTTGTTGGTTTGTGAATTGTATTGAGGTGTTTCCAGTGCGAAAGAAAAGAGCTAAAAAAATGTTTCAGGTAAGTTTGTCCCAAAAAATACCCTACACACAACTCTTAACCAAAAAGCAAAACCAATCTACTACCTAATTCCCATGACGCCGCACAACATATAATCGTCAAAAAAAAGGAAAAAATAACAACACTCCAACAAACATACAAACGTTACTGAATACAAAGGTTACTCACTTGCGCCTCATGGGAGAGTAGCTGCTCAACGATTCTTGCGTAACTTCAGAAGGAATACCCCAAGCGCGACCTTTTCAAATTGTATGCACCAGCTTTTCATCACGTACGCCAGTTCTCCGCTTCTTTTGCAGTGCTCTTCAATCCTATTTAAAATAAAAACATAATTAGACAAATTTTGCCAACGAATTTGAAACAATTTAACTCATAATCACTAAGAGAACGCTGCAGATAATCCCTTCGGACCTTAAAAGTATAAAAGTTCCTCATTTGCTGCTAGTAGCCTGTAAGCTATAGACTATATGCGTGGCCAAAACAGGATAATTCCTCCCTACGCATTCGCATGAAGGTTTACAAAGCTGTGACAAGAGAGTCTATAAGAAACTGAACTTCTGTCAGCTCTATACGATACACTCTCTATGCATAGTACCCAGCGAAATACACATTTCATGTTTCCCCCAATCCTATTGTACTCAGTAACCATCGACCACACAACCACCAAGCCACCTACCGCTAACACAAAACATCACATCTCACATACTCTACAGCAACACCACCTCCCTGGCACCAGTGCTTTGGATCTTTTTTTTAGCCGGATCTTAGATCCTTTCCGGTCATTTGAGATCTCTGCAGATCCGATCCGATCAAATCATGCAAATCGGGGAAAAAAATAAATCCGATCAAAGATCTCCGATTCGATCGGATATCCGATCCGATCCGATCCGATCAAAGATCTCCGATTCGATCGGATATCCGATCCGATCCGATCAAAGATCCGATCCTTTTGTAAAGTACATCTGTTATTTTCTTTGTACATGGACAAAGTACCAACAAAAACTGTACTAGCTAGGTCCACCAGGTGGCCTGAATTGATCGGTAAATTTCCTGAAAAAGTCGATCGGATCCCTGCAATTTTTTATACACCTTTCTTTTTCAAAAGATCCAAAGCACTGCCTGGCACAGCTTATTCGACAGTCGAACCTGTCGTCTTGTTTTTAAAGGTACTGTACCTGCCTAAGTGCCATTAACATGAATGACGGCCTTTTATTATGACCTCTTATGTTCGCTATGCTTTGGTAATATGGTTTTTCACTTCGTACAGAAGTTTTCGATTACTCTCTCATTGATGATTTCCATATAGTGCCGGTATATTCACGTTCCATGGTGGTGTTTATGCTATCGGAAGTGTTGACGCTTATAGCGTCGCAAGAAATAAATTCGTTCCAGTAAAGCGCTTTGTTTATGTAAATAAAGATTCAAGGTAAGAACTCAGCAAATCCAAAAGCCATATTGAAAACAATAAGCTAGATTAAAAGCGCAATAAGAAGCGTTTGATCTGTACAGGTATTGTTATATTAGGGTACATTTATGTATGTTTGGCAGCATAATTTTTATCTATATTTATATTATACTTTTAAACTGAATTTTATACAATACTTAATATTATATGTACTATTTCATATTATAGTTTAATATTTATATATGTTTTTAAAAAGTTTTCTCATCCGCTCAATAGGGGGCAATACTGAAAGAGCGCGAGAGTGCAACACGTTCTCCAAAGTCTAGCACACCTATCTTGTGTGGTAGGTTTGAAAGGCTTGGCACACGGCTCTGGTGTGCTTTTAGACGTTTCCAGCAGTTGAGTTAAGTTAGGTTAGGTTAAGTTAGGTTAGGTTAATTAGGTTAGGTTAGGTTAGGTTAAGTTAGTTTAGGTTAAGTTAAGTTAAGTTAAATTAACCTAACCTAGCTTAACCTAACCTAACCTAACCTAGCCTAACCTAACCTAACCTAACTTAACCTAACCTAACTTAACTTAGCCTAACTCAACTGCTGGAAACGTCTAAAAGCACACCAGAGCCGTGTGCCAAGCCTTTCAAACTACCACACAAGATAGGTGTGCTAGACTTTGGAGAACGTGTTGCGAGAGTGAGCGCGCTCTTTTTTGGACTTGTGAGCGTATGTGCGAGCGCGCTCGCGGAAAAAAGCAACGAGCGCGTAGCAGCTCTGGAAAATGGTTATAGTTGTCATAGAAAACATTAACTTTGAAATAAGCTTCCTCTCAGAGAATGGCGTGTCAGATGTGGATCGCGTGAAACAAGCCATTTTTGTTCAATAGGGAACAATTGATTTGATTCGCAGTGTGGTGCAGGGAAAGAACATCAGATTCTTTGAATCAGAAAGCAAAGCTTTTCCCGGACGTTGGACTGCCTTTTTTTTTTTTTTTTTTTATTTCGGTTACCCAACGTAGGCTCGCGCCTATTGTCGGTTTCATTTAGTCAGGTACAATTAAAGGTATCTCCTTCACTAATCAAACTTAACAACAATTAGGGAGGTAGGGAGTAAAAGGGTAGGGAGGAAAAGAGGAGAGAATAAAGTATGGGCTGGAGAAACAGGGGAGGGAGGTAAGGTAAGGTAGAAATAAGGTACAATAAATAGCTTTGGGTGTAAACAGTTCGGGGTTCATGCGTGTTGCGTATGAGGTTTTAGCACTTGACCATCATTATATTGAGATTGCTGACCGAAAGAATAAGGCTATGGCGTTGAAGAGTTTTGGTTCTGTTAGAACATTTTGGGCATTGAAATGCATTTTTAAGGAGCTGAGTTTTCTAAGGAGCACAGCTCTTCCTTTATTCAGTCTTCTGCAGTTGAAAAGGAGATGAGNAGTTTTGGTTCTGTTAGAACATTTTGGGCATTGAAATGCATTTTTAAGGAGCTGAGTTTTCTAAGGAGCACAGCTCTTCCTTTATTCAGTCTTCTGCAGTTGAAAAGGAGATGAGGGAGGTCTTGTCTTGACTGATCTTGACAAGATCAGTCAACTGGTTGGACTGCCTTAGTGGAATCATCTGTAGTGGAAAACTACTCGATTCTAAGATGTCAGCTTTCTGAGGAATGTTCAATATTACCCCCTTCACAATTGTCGTCTACCTCTCTGTCAGTCTCTCTTTGACCATTGTTGCAGACGGCAGTCCGTTCTTGGCTCCATCGAACATGGAAGGAGCGATTACATGCCTAATGGCAACGGACTGTGTATATACATCACGTATCCAAAAGGAATCAGCCCTGTTCTCCTTTTTCTGCTAGGGTTTTGGCTGGGGCTGGAGGGCGACAAATATAAAGACATGTTGGGTGTGAAAGTCCTCTTAAGGCAATTGCAATTGTAGAACAAATGAACCTTGCCTGTCCGCTAATTTGTTTGATTGTGAATTGACTTAATTTCTATGCTCATTTCTTGACTCGGGTATTTCAGTGGCCCGTTTTGATTCATTTGCAATGTGTCATGTTACCGTAATTTGACAAACAGATCGTGTCTGGAAAAATACAGGAACTGAAACGTAACGTGGCTTTCAATTATTCCAAATAATAGCTATAAGCATTCCCTTCTTTCAGGTTGCACTGCATCTAAATTTGGGGATTTCATATTCCACCTATTAGGGATTTTATATACCGTCCTTAGGGGCAGAAACACCATTCTTAGAAGTTAATATTGACCAATTTTTGGTGCTTTAACACATAACTTTAGGTGGCTTTAATTACCATCTTTCGGCGCAGGTACACCATTTAAAAAAATAATTATTGCCTAATTATTGGCATTTGATATAATAAATTGTGGTGGTGTAATGCCTTAAAGTTCGGGGTGTTCAAAATCCCAGTTTTTAGGGCACCACCCCCATTATGGATTAATGGGAGTAAAAAAGCCCCATCTTTGTGACCGCGATTTTCGGGGGTTTTCTCGCCCTTTAAAGGGGGGTCGTTTTTTACAGGCTCCTTGTAACGAAGAGCGGCATGCACCAAAGTATGGGCCATAAGACCGCAAATAGCCAATACCTACAGTACCTAAAATAAATTTCAATTATTTGGATTTAAAAGCTAGTTAAACTAAACCACTTTACGAGTACCTTAAAAGTTGAAATAGCAGCAATTTTGACGAAGATTTCTTTGTTGCTAAGAAGTTGGTAAGAAGATTTGAATACAAGATGTATGGTACGAATGATTTTTTCTTCGGTGGTTGAGCTATATATATACCCGCTCTCGAAGACCTGACCTAGACAGTTATTGGTATATACCGGTTTTATGATTGCGATTCAGAAGATGATTCTTATGAGAGGGCCTAAATTTCCATAGCTAGGTTTCAGATCCTTGATTCTGTAGGTGATTTTTATGACTTCTTAGAACCGCGGATTATCATGTATTTTGTTTTCATATGCACGAGGGATCCACAACGGAATAAGCAAAACTTATATGTATACCATTTTTCCTAGAAACGCTTTCACATTTATATGTAACGGTCAGGATCAAAAGCGTGTACTGTCTGTTGACTACCAGCTGAACAGCGGGGATGGTCAGTTGGGTATGGGTTCATCAGGAAGCTCACAGTTGCAGCGGTTATTGGGATACAGGCTTGGAAATAGTAGAATTAAACTGTTGAAGATACTGGTAGACGTCGATCAGTCGTGAGAAACCAGCTTCTGCATGTGAAACGCTTGCATGCATGTCAAAGGACACATTCCCCAACATCTACATTGCGCTCGCGATTTTGGCAACAATTCCTGTGTCTGTAGCCACTGCAGAACGTTCTTTCAGCACATTAAAAAGACTAAAAACACGGTTGCGTAACACGATGTGTGAAAGTCGTTTGATAGGACTTGCGTTGATGCATTTGCACAGGGACATTAATCCGACATTGAGCGTGTTCTGCGTGACTTCGATCCATTAAGTGACCGCCGCATTCTCCTTGCATTCAATTAATCTCTCATATTATACTCCATTATTTGTGTCCTATATTGCACGTTAATTTGTGTCTGTGATTCAGTTAAGCTAGTTGTATTCACTTAATCTCTCATATAGTTAATTATTTGTGTCTGTGATTAAGATGCATTTTCAATTTTAATTGGGTATAATGGAAGTGGAATAGGGGCGCCAAATCTGTAAAGTGCGTACCGTAAAAAATTTCTAGCTACGCCCCTCATAGTAATCTAATCCTTACCCATAGGATTAATGAAAGATTGCTCACGAAAGAAAGGGAATGTTTTCTCTAATTTGTGTAAATAGTGAAATGCAATTGTAATATAACAGTAGCTAGTTAAAACATGGATCACTGTGACAGCTATTCAGAGGTGTTCATCCCCCCCAGGCCCAAGAGGAGTCCCCCCCAACCCATACAAATTCCCCCCCCCCCCCAATTTTCGAGGGGGGGAATTCCCTTCAATTCCCCCCCCAGAACATGGCCAAGAGGAGTTACTCCTCATGAACCCCCCCCCATCAGCACCACTGCAGCTATTAGAATGAAATAGTAAGAAAAGAACTACCGATTAGGCAAAGAACGCCTCTTCTTGGATGTTGGAATGTTGGATGTTTCATATTGATTGTTGAATATTGGAATGTTGGATTTTGGATGTTTGATATTCTGTTGTAATAAGTTCGAGACACTCCGTTTGGCAAAGAATGATTAGAAAGGCGAATACGATGAACGTAAATGTGGTCAATAGCGCTGTTTCCATTGGATGTTGGAATGGATGTTGGATATACTTGGAAATTGTTGGATGTTGGAATGGATGTTGGATGGATGTTGGATGTTAATGTTGGATGAAAATGTTGGATGGATGTTGGATGTTAATGTTGGATGTTGGAATGGATGTTGGATATACTTGGAAATTGTTGGATGTTGGATATACTGTTGTGATAAATTTGAAACACTCCACGTGTGCCAAATAATGGTTATAAAGGCAAGTACGATGAACGTAAATGTGGTCAATAGCGCTGTTTCCATTGGATGTTGGAATGGATGTTGGATATGCTTGGAAATTGTTGGATGTTGGAATGGAAGTTGGATGGATTTTGGATGTTAATGTTGGATGTTGGAATGGATGTTGGATAGACTTGGATGCACTGATTAGACAAAGAAGGCCTGCTGAAGCCAAACCAGGAAACCCAAATGGGAGATTAGAATTAGCAAGTGAGCACTCTTTGCACAGGGACAGCGTACGAAGTTTCTTCCCTGCTTCAAAAGCACATGAACTACCTAGAACGACCAAAACTTATTTGCTTAGGACACTATTTGAACAGGGACACAGGAATGTGAAGTCCCATTTGAAATGCCCGGAGATTTTTATTTGCACAGGGACATCAGGAATGCCATTTGAAAAGCATAGGAGCTGTCTTAAACGACCGAGGCACGCTCACTAAAGGTTGGCTTGCCCTAAGGGCAAAACGCCAACCCAAAAATGTTAGAAGAGGGCATAGCCAGTGCTTCTAACCCAATCCCCAAACCGGTCCTCGTCCGGAATACACTGAACGACAATCTTGCGTTAGTCTTCATGTCCATTGAAGACAATAATAAAGCAGAAAAAGGGCTTGGATCAGTAATCCTCTCAAAAATAGGACCTACCCACGTCATAAAAAGAAAGGAAAATACGAAACTAGTAATCCACCAGATCCCGAGAAGTGAATCCAAAAAGTCCATTGCTGATCATCTCTCCGAAAAAAATAGTCAGCTAGCGGGAATATCTTTCCAAGAAGAAAACATCAGATGGCTCAATCCAACCAGCCAAAAATCCTTCGGCTCAATTATCATTGACGTGATGTCTTCGATGAATAAAACAAAGCTCATGGAACAGGCTTACGTAATAGCTTTCAACAGGGTAGTTGCTGTCGAAGACTTTAACGCTCATAACATCTTCCAGTGTTAAAAATGCCAGAACTACGGACGTACGGCAGTCAAATGCACTTCTGGTTCTCAAATTTGTGGAAAATGCTCGGGTAACCATGCAATCAACGACTGCATAATAGCACAAAGTTCTAGTGTCCCAACTGCAAGGGTGAACATCAGGGCCGTATCCAGGGGGGGGGGGTTAGGGGGTTTTAACCCCCCCCGAAATTTTTTTTCTCGTAACAAATGCTTGCATATTTTTATTAGCTTACCGGATACAAGACAACAAATCGTCGAATTGGCCAGGACTATAGATATAAAGCTAAATTCCTGGAATAGAAGAATGACTCGACTTTTTCAACGGAAAAAATTTAGCATCTCTCAACTCTCACCTTCGTAGAACCAGTTGTTGGCCTTGTTGCTGTTAATTACCTATCCCTATCCTTAATGAACGACTTGACCTTTCAAACTATGCGAGAATGCGACCTCGACACGTTGATGCGCTTCGAGGCTAGTGAGGTAGTGACAATCGACCTAGTACGATTTTTGTACGTTTTCTGACTCCCAACGTTGTATAAAAAGACAAGGAACTCAACACTCCAATCTCCAATTTCAATCAACCTCGACCGAACCTCAACCTCGACCAAACTCAAACTTAGCTTGTTTTAACTTTCATTTGGTTTAAGTTTAGCTAAAAAATTTTGGTGATTATGAAGCGCAAGTGNAACGTTGTATAAAAAGACAAGGAACTCGACACTCCAATCTCCAATTTCAATCAACCTCGACCAAACTCAAACTTAGCTTGTTTTAACTTTCATTTGATTTAAGTTTAGCTAAAAAAAATTGGTGATTATGAAGCGCAAGTGTGATATTAAGTCGTTTTTCGCGCCTCAGTGTCAAGACGGAAAGTCGTGAAGTCTCGGGATTTTCACCTGGCAGTCAGATTGCCGCTCCAGATTCCCAAGTTTCAGCCGCTCCTCAACCAGAGCAACTAGCAGGTACTTATTCTTCGTCGTTAGATAGTCCCAGGTTATCGAACATTTCTAATGCAGTGGTTAATGAGAATTCTGCTGTAGCATGCTCCTCCACAGGAGTTTCGTGTAAGTTTTTTGATAACGATATCGGCAGGTTTTTAAACCAATCTTGTGAGTTAGACTCGACAACAAAGCTTCAGCTACTTAAGTCTCCTTGGACGCCTGATATTTTGTACGTTTTTCCTCTCAGTGTCACAGGCACAGGGACAAGAAAATTAAGGTTTCAGATTAGTTGGCTACAGCGTTTTCCCTGGCTTTCCTATATTCCCCTTCTCAAGACGGTGCGTTATGCAGATCTTGCTTATTTTTGCGTTTACTCTTTCGGTCAAATTGTGTAACATAAATATACGTAACTACGCATATCCACATTATTCAGTATCCACAGACTACCCCGCCCGCCCCCCGGAAACATTTTTTTTTACCGGCCTGCCTTTAACCCCCCCCGAACAAAAATCCTGGATACGGCCTTGATTGTGACGGTCTAATTTTGCCAGGGCATCAATCTGGCAAGGGATTAGAGTAATGTTCGGGAAAGGTGGATTTAATGAACTGTATTCGGGTAAATACAGGGGTAAAGTTAGGGGGGACTAATACTAAAGGAAAACAAAGGACTACCACATAACACTTGACTACAGGACTCACCACGACTCCCGGTACTCTGCCTGACTCTCTAACTACGACTCACTTGCAATAATCCTCGTTCCCAGGGATCCATCCTGCCTGGTGTACTCGTACAGGATGCGTAATCCGGTACACAGGCGGATGGATCCTCTGGCATTACACTTTAGTAAGCTAAAAAGTAAAGCAAAGCGTGGGAAAAGCAAGCAATGCGAAATATAGCCGTGACAATATGATGGATTGTGGCAATCGGTTACTACCCAGGCATCGATAGCTGTAGATGTAAGGATTGAATTAATTGAAAATGTTTTCCCATCTTGTAATAAGTTTTCTTTTTATTATAGCCTTCGCGGTTCCCCAGCGGAATTTTGCTGGAGATTTTTGTGGAAGCAGACGACAGCTTA
>JAGJRO010000445.1:0-31253 GCA_022832285.1 Lepidurus apus apus | reverse complement strand
CGAAAGCCGCGCGCTTGCAGAACTGTGACGTTGCGGGTGAAAAGGATTAATACCCTTAATCCCCTTTTGAGCTAACCTTCTATAAAAGAACCTTGCACCCATTCTGTGGGAAGCTACATTCACCCAATCGCAGCTGCGCGCGCAGCTTGACAGCTTGGAGTCCATACCCAGAGCTCGGGCAGAAAGTAACGTGTCTGGTGCTTCTTCGAGTCAGTAGACTAACTGGCATCGATCGGTGAGGGGAACGTAGTAGAACGAGTCGTCCCATATGCTAAAAAACCTCCGTTGGTTACACCAGACTAGCAGTGGTTTTCGAATTGGATACAAATCGTGTTTCAATTGTTGAGCTTTGCTAGCTACAAATTGTCTTTGTGACGTCTTTCGGGTATGAGCTGGAGAGCTATCAATTTGCACTTATTGCACCGACAGCCCAGGCAGGCGTCACCTAGTCCGTGTTCTTCGGAACTCGTTTCTTGGAAGAGGAGAATTGAGGAAAGAAGCCGTTCTCGGAATTGCGCCACTTTGTTATTGAAACTCTGCTGCATCCAGGATATTCGACAGAATACAAAGGTAAAAAGCATAAGGTCCTAAAGGGGAAAATAAAATGCTTATTTTCAGTTTCGCTTGATTCCTTGATGCATTATTCATTCATGTTTACCTTTCTCACAGTGAAGTTGTCGAAGTGAACGTGCGTGCGTTCGGAGATCACGTAATATTTTACAAGGAAGGAAGGAGCATCTCGGAGACGGCGGTTGAAGCTTACTGATGTTAGCTGATCGTCACGAAAAGCGCCGAAGAATGCTGGCAGACGATATTACCACGTCAAGCCCAGATGCGCCCACTACGGGGATCCCGCATCAAGCCTGTCTGGGAAGCACGATGCCGATTACGCCTTCCGTACCCTGTGGGCATGAAACCTCCATTCCTACGGGGGGCATGACCAAAAAAATGTGTTTGGGTAACACTACCCAGCATACGCCATTCTCTTGGGTCCCTAGCTTCGAACCTATATCGTTGGATACCGCATTGAACGAAAATTTCCCTCCGATAGGAACGGCCGGCTGCGTGAGCAACAATGGTCTATGCCGATGCCCCTGTTCCCCTCTTGCCACACAATGGGGTGCAATCCAACTCCCCACGCCCAAAAAAGCCAGTCATGGAGTGCACGGAGCACCTTTATCTTCATCTTGGAGTTACAACACCAGTTGCAGCTCACCATGCTGCAGTCGTCGGCCTAATTCTTGCCTGGGAAGTACCTGTAACAATTTCGTGCTGGGCTGTGTCCCAGTTGTGTTCCAAGCACCTGTGAATTGCTATGTGGCCGCGGCGACTCCAATTGGCGTTGCAGCACCGTATCGTCCGTTGCATCTGTCCGGAGGAATATTACTGCAAGAAGCAACAGCAACAACACAAAGTACGAATCTCTGTGGATCTTGTCAGCACAATCGGCATGGAGATACCTCGGAGGGCGTTCGTGTGGACGGGTCCAAAGGAGGCAAAAGGACGTGCTCGTCCGAACACCGGAAAGATGTTAATGAAAATGTAACGGATTTCAGTGTCCCTTCACCGTCCGCGCCCATCGCTGCTGTGCCTTTATCAGTTAACAGTAGTTTGGAAGAACTCGATCAGGATCAGGAGAGGTGTACGAGTAACGGCAACGTGAGCGACGGTTGTGCACAAGTCTTACTCAGACGCTGTTCGACGAACTACGGAGCGGCAGTTCCCGATGATTTTCCATTGCGGTCTGCGTTTTTGCGACCGGATGCTGGGCCAAATGACGAGAGACAATTGACGCAACGAGTTCCGGATTGGATGGAGCGTGTTCCGGACGATGGTTTCTCGCGGAATTTAGATTTCCTGCGATTGGTAGATACGGCCGAGCAATTACGACAATGCTATTTTTACTATGAGGGACTCGATTGGAAAGAATCCGTCCGGCTTCTGCAAAAAACTGAGGTAAAAAAGGGAAAAAAAACTCAAGAAACTTGCCAGATGAAAACAGAAGATAGTAACAGAAACCTAAAGACATAAGATAAAGACAATAACCTTAAAAACTATTTACTATTTACGAAAACGCGAATCTTTCCCTTTGCCCTAAATTTACAAGTTATTCCATTGAAAACCTTATTGGAATTCTGTCCCCTTTATGTTTCAGTTGCCAGCATTAGTAGGCTGACCCACTTTTTCCTTCATTGTGAATCCTTTCTGTAAATTCACGCTGGTATTCTAGAGAAAATGCAACCTCACGCCAAACTGAAAATAAGCTAAATAAAGTAGGTTAGGACCCGGGGGAATTTCCAGGGATGGGTTTCTTGGGAGTCCGACAACTTAACGTAAAAATATAGTTTTGGAACATGGATTATTCGTGATTCGCGAGTTTTTAACTGTATTTGTATGCTTTAGTGTGTTCGTATTTTTTCTTCTGTAGTTCGGAACTTTTCTCGTACGGGATTCTTCGGACCCTCGTTATCTTTACGCGTTGAGTGTCCAGACCGAGCGAGGACCTACATCCGTACGATTGCAGTACAGCGAAGGCAAGTTCCGACTTGACGCAGAACCCCGGTTAATTCCTCGAATGCCGTTGTTCGATTCCGTCCTGGCGTTAGTGGATTACTACGTTGAGCAAATACCTTCTATCCACGATAAGGGCCAAGTGTGGTTGGATCATCATGGGCAACTCTATTCGCCAATTCTCCTGCGGGAACCTTTGCGGAAACAGGTGCCTTCCTTACAGCATATGAGTCGATTAGCGTGCAATCGACATCCGGTGATGGACAGAGTGAAGTGGCATAAAACCAATTCTATCCCGGTCACGCTGGTGAATTATCTTCATCAATATCCATTCAAGCACTAAAGGAAAAGAGACAAAATTTCCGAACTTTCTAAGCAGGAATTCTTTTCTTGTGCTTCGTGATCTAATTAGTTATTGCTTACGCCCCAACGAAGGGAATTGTATGGCTGTTGGTTGTATTGTTATATGAGCAAAGGTGCCAAACCGAAAAGAAATGAAAGGCCGACTATCGGTCAAAAGTCGCATGTACGGTTCAATCAAGTGCAAACTTTTTGAAGGGTCAAAAAAGCAAGATGAATTGAACCAGGATCGATTCAGTCTTGCATCCCATTTTATGGGATGATCTTATTGAGGGGTTATTTTCTGTCTTTCTTTCGACACCGGGCAAAGCATGAATGAAGATGCAGAAACGGGGTTTACGAAAAGGTTGGGTAAACCGTCGTTTGTCTGTGACCCTGGGTGTATACATACACGCGGTTTTGACATATTTTTGTTGTTACGTTCAAACGGCGGTGTTTTCTGTCAGTATTACGGCTCCATTCCCCCTCGTAGCGTTTTCTACCGGAATCATCCGTGGTCCTTTGTTGTAAATTATGTACCTCTTCTTCGTAGTTATCCTTGGATTTTTAACGTCTTCCCAGCACCAACGTTTGGAGGTTATCCCGAATTGTAATGTAAGCATTTTGAATATATGTAAATTTTATTTTCTAACCTTGTCCGTCACTTTCATAACTTCCTGTGGTGTGTTAGTCTTTTATCAGTTCCCGTTAACGGTTTCTAGAAAACAATCGCTTTTAAGGCAAATAACTTGACACACGAAAGAGCCAAAGCGGTTTTCCTATCTAACTTCGGTCTTCCTGCCTCGTTTGTACATAGCGGACCCGCGTTTATTCCTAGAAGTCATATTTTGTTTAGACAAAGCCTCGTGACTTGAAATCTGTTTTGGTGCTAGTCAGTTTTCCAGGAGGCGAAGAGCCTTTGTTTTTCCTTGGAAGTGGGCGTAAGATCATTGCGGTATGATAAAAAGTAGAAAAGACATTAATGAGCAGGACTTTCCCTGTTGTCCACCTGCGTTCGGGACCTTATTATGGTGGCTGCATGGGAGGCCCTCTTCGGTGTTCGGGAAACTAGAAATCTTCGGTGAGGCCGTTATGAAAAATGGGGTAAGAAGGTCACGGCAGGCAGGGCAGACATTAGTCAAACCTCCATCTTTAGTTGTGATTCTCAGAAAAGACCACTAGCGACAGGCCTTCTGCACTTGGCTGAAGCAACCTCCCCCAGACGCGGTATTTTGTTAGACAGGCGTTACGTGTTTATCCCCGTCGACAAGCCAATTGATTCTCGGAAATGTTCCTTCTGCTCTCTGCAGCTCTCTACTGGCTCCGTTCGCCTCACGCCGTCCACATGACACGAGCTTTTCCGAGAATTGCAATCTGGCTACTAAAACAACCTTTTTCCCAGAACATTCCTTAAACGAATGGATCTCAATTTTTTTAAAGCAAGCTCCTCGCTTTCTATTATACAGTTACCAACAAAAGTACCTAATTTTTTAATTACTAGGGACTTCAAAATTTGCTGTCCGTCAACCGCAAAAGGGGGAGAGGGGTGCAATCCTCCTGTGGCCTCGTATGTTGGTTAGAACATTATTTTGCACTTTTTTTTACTATATAAATATCCATTATTTGTATGGTGGTGTGTAGCCAAAAAGCACGCGGCTGTGCTAGTAGGGCAGTTGTGACGTAAGCACTGTCTTCCGAGAAACGCCAGCGAAAGGAAAGTGTTCCGGGAACGAGGCTCGTGCAGTGCCTATCAGCTTCTCTCTTACTGCGTGGTGACTGCAAAGTTCTCCGTAAAGCCGGGTCTGAGTTGGATATTTTTTATGAATACTTAAACAGCCCTTTACCATTACAGCTACAAAAGAATACCGGTGGCCCTTTTCTAGAAGTACTAAATCGGGATTTACCATGCAGGTCAAAAGAGGGTGTGCCTCGATGCAACCTTCTCTGTTTTTGTTTCTTAGTTGGCATGCTCCAAAACAGAACTGCGCCTTTTGAGTTGAATCTGTCTTCTCAAGTCAAGCAACAAAATGGGATGTGAATTAAACGGTTGTTAGAAACTTAAACAACTTAGAAAACTTATAAAGTAAAAATAGCGTGTAGATCTAATAAGTAAAATAAGAAGGGAGTAGACAACGCTTGAACTTTTTTTCAATTGTTTAGTATTATTTAAACTTTGCCTGCACCTTCCAAGAAGAAAAGAGTAAAATAGTACATACTAGAAGCTTTTTGTCTGCATTTATAGTATAATTAGTTAGTTATAATTAGTTTAGGCTTTGGATCTAGCTAGTTCATTTAAAGAACTCTGATAAGAAATTTTGACGCATAGCTGATAAACTTGGTGTTACATAATAGAGAATAGGTACACTAGACGAGATAATTTACATCTTTATCAGGGAGAAAACAGCTCTATCAATCTCAGTAACGCTTACAGACAGGAGAAGTGTTCTGGGAAAGCGAGTTTTTTTGCATCGTGCTCCTGCAAGTAGAGCGTCTTCAAATTCCAGCCCTAACCTTCTGAAAAAAAGCTGTACGAAATGGCAAACTTGACGGTAGTGCTTACGAAACCGGGCGAGCTAATTATAGTAAGTCCTTTGTAGTCAATCGCGGTTATTTTGGTAACTACTTATTCATTTTACGTCTAAACGATGCTTTCCAATTCCAAAATAGGAAAACCGACCCTTGCCTAAACCACGCCCACAAGGTGATTTTTTATGTTAAAACAAGCTTTTCCTGGAAATTACCAAAATCGAGTTTTAAATCTGGGCGTATTCACCATTAAATCTACCTTTTTACGGGTTTTGCTTGAAATGTGCCCAGACGTCCAAATACGGATCAGAGCAGTGGGGTTGTGCGGCTCTGACGTTCATTACTGGCATCGAGGCAGTTCCGGACGGTTCGTCGTCAAGGCACCGCTCGTGTTGGGTCATGAAGCAAGCGGAGAGGTCACGGCGGTGGGATCTCAGGTCACCAAGTTCAAGCCAGGTCAGCGCACTCTTTTTCTTTCCTTCATCGCGACGTCTAGGAATATCCCGGGAATCTTTTAAAAACTTTCCGAGAACGGTATGAGGAAACGAAACCCAAAAAGGGTCAGTCGAAATGTATTTTAGAGATATGTGGAGCAACAGAAGGATTCGGAACCCAAAGTAAAGGTGGCCTACGTGCGAAGAATGGGTCCCGGGGTTCTCTTTCTCGAAATGAAACAGGAAGAGGTCAACGGTCTAAAAGAGGATCCCATATTTGCAAGCTGACCGTTTTACAAAATTGGCTTACCAACCCAAGAAAGTTCTGAGTGGACAAGGTGTGGACTATAGGAAACACCGACGTTTAGGCTCATCAGGGTCTGCGGGAATTGTAGCAACTTTTTTTCGCGGAAAGTTCGTGGTTCTATTCTGTTCGTATTGATCAGGGGATGGGAACGAAGCCCCTGGATCGTTTTTTTTCTATTTGCCTTTTTTTTAGATCTCCTATCATCGAAAAAAAGCACAAAAAGACGGGCCCCTTCGCAGAAAACAGGGTCTATTCGGCACAACCTAGTCGAGCACGGTTCCCGCTCACGTAGTTTTTATAATTAGGGACTTCTCGGGAATCGGGACCCAGAAAAAAGGAGGGCGTTTCTAGAGAAATGGATATATTTGAATTTATGTAGAAATTTGCTCTTGAGCAAAAATAATTTTTAAAAAATGCTACGAGCTTTCCCAGGGGGAAAGCATTTTCTGGTTTGTTAATAGCATCAGTTACTCAGTCGACACCGCTTTTGGTATGCATAACAAGGTTGCTTATCTGTAAGAGAACGACTTCCCTCCAAAAGGCGCATTTTAACAAATTTACGCTTGGTTAAACGGCTATTAGTTTGTTACGTGACATGTTATTACCGAGAAAAGGCGACGTACTTTTTTTTTCCTATTCCAATACGTCTTGTAGTTGTAAAAAAAAAAAGAAAAAGAAAAAAGGTAAGAAAAGCAAAACTAGATCGAAAGAATTCTCGGAACAGGCCAAGGTCCTCTCTTAACTTTGCCCATGGGGCAATATTTTTACTCCCGGGCCGACGTATCGTTAAATGTAATAGCGCAAAACTAGTTCAGCTCGACTGCTTCTATAATTTTAAGACAAACAAGTGGTGGTACTTTATTTTATAAATTGGATTGATATTTTTTAAAAACTTATTTCGATACATTATTTCAATACAAAAATGACCGTCAATAAGCTTATTTTTCTCGTGCTATCGTAGTATCGTTGTTGCCAAGCCGAACTTCTTTGTTTACGGTAACTTGGTTCTTCTTTTATTTTCTGTCCCGTTACTGCCAAGTTGTATCTCTTTGAGTTATTCCTAGCTGTTTGCTTATAAGTTCTTGGACGCTAAGCATGTGTTTGGATGCTACCTTAATTATTCTAAAGTTGAGCCCTGTGAACAATGAAGTGAACTTTTCCTTAGTTTGAGTATGAAGTTTCCTTTTCTAGACGAGTTTTACGTGGCTTTATTTCAAGCTGTTTATTTACTATTATATTTTTCATTGTTGCTAAGCTCATTGGTCCATATGTTATTGTTGAAGCTGTCGGTTTTTGTTGATTTAAAGAAACTGACGCGACAATCTTGACGACTTTTACTTTCTAGGCGACCGAGTAGCGATTGAACCCGGGGTTCCTTGCCGTCATTGTGATTTATGCAAAGCAGGCCGTTACAACCTTTGCCCGGACATGCAATTCTGCGCTACGCCTCCAGTGCACGGCACGCTGTGTCACTACTACTGCCACCCGGCCGACTTTTGCGTCAAGTAACGGCCCTGTCTTGCTCCCGGTTTTGTCTGCTCATCGTGTACGTGCGCTTTGTTTGTCCGTTGTGCACAATTGAGCGAGTGTACTCGGAACATTCCAAGTACCAACGATCGCCTTTCGATCTGGGCGCGTCTAAAAATTCGAAATCCTAAGAAACGCTTCCTTCAAACGAACCTCGTTTTTAAAACTTCCGATTCCAGGAGGTCCATGACCTGACTTGACCCAGGGTTCTGGTAGTTCTTCTAGGTAAACCTGAGCTGACCCTGACCCTTTCCTTCCAAGTCTCGAAACGTCATTCCTAACTGGACCCTGTGCTTTCTTCCCAGATTTCAATGGTTGTGGAGTTCTGGGACGTCCGCCCTGTGTAGTATACTGTATGTGCACTTCTACTACCTTGGTACTTTTTACGCTTAACCAGGGGGCCCCTTTCTTGTTTCCTGTTTCCATGACTATGGAGTAACCAATTCTTAGGATGCCCCCCGACATGTCCTTTGAAGCCGGGGCCTTACTGGAACCGCTTACCGTGGCCGTGTATTCGTGCGAAAGGGCACAGGTCAGTAGCGGGTCAAAAGTACTTGTTTTGGGCTCGGGGCCCATTGGACTAGTGTCGTTACTAGTTGCGAAAGCTGCTGGGGCAACTCACATAGCAATTACAGGTTAAAAAGGCACTTAATTATCATAGCGAAATTATTTCACAGCTTTTCGTCTCTTAGATGTCAATGAAGGACGGTTACAAGTGGCTCGACAGTTAGGTGCAACCAGCATTCACTGCGTCACACAGGGCTCATTGGAAGAGCAAGTGTCCGAAATTCACCAAGGACTTGGAGGCGAACCTACTGCTTGCATTGAATGTTGTGGAGCAGAGTCCAGTATCCAATTAGGACTGAAGGTTTTCCTTAGATATTTTATTTCCGAATTTCTTTCGCCACTCCGTTACTAACGTAACGGAGTCAAGAAAAAATAACATTGATTTTCTATGTAATTCTTTTATGGGTTTTCAAGGCTTTAGGCAAGCGAGGAATTATGGTCACTGTGGGTAGAGGATCGTACCACGTCAGCGTTTCTTCGGCGGATATCATTAGTAAAGAACTGGATATCAGAGGCATTTTTCGTTACGCCAACTGGTAAAAAAAATCTGTTGAGATTAACTATGAAAGTTGAGTTTTCCCCGTCTCTAGTTACGCTAAGGCTTTGGCATTGTTAGAGACTGGACAGATTGACGTAGCGGCATTGATAAGCCATCGTTTCACTTTGCAGCAAACAAGAGAGGCTTTTGAAATGGCGTTGAGTGGACAAGGAGTTAAGGTGACAAAAGTTCATAACGTTTACAAAATTCTTTAAAATAATTTATTTAATGGACAGGTCATGGTGAACGTGTAAATTATGGGTAGAACTTAAAAACTTCCATAAAAGATTACAAGTTATAAAAGTACAAATGAACTTTATGGGTAAATTCTTTTATAGAAGCTGATGGTCACAGGAAGATAGAATCTGAATGAGCTTGGCGTTTTTCGTAAAATCAAAGTTGCCTCCCCATAGTAGTTTACCCAGTATGCCTTGGAGGATCCTAGTCCGGGCTTTGCGTCTCTCGATAGATTGTTTAAGCCTGAAAATCAATATGGAGTGAAACAGGTTTAAGAAAAGGTTAGGTTTAAGAAAAAGGTTAGTTTTTTTTTGGTACTTGTCGATTTCAGGAGAGGTTATTTCTTCAGGTTCCATGACCGTTTCCGTCAGCTCATCTGTGAGTCCCGCGCACTTATAGCTGAGTTCGTTAAGCTCGTCTTCTATCTTGGCACATTCGCGTCTGAAAAATACAATTTGGCTCTGCAGTTCTCGGAATGTGGAAACAGTTTTATCTCCTGTACTATTTTTATTTTCGTAAATCCAACTATACAAAAAGAGAAGCAAGTTAGTGAAAAGAATAACTGAAGAACAAATAACCTTAATTCTTCTTCTGAAGCGGTTTTCAGGGCCTGTACTAGAACGTTATACTGGGCAGAATATTCGCTTTGTTCTGTGCGAGTTTGCAATAAAATAGATAATTCTTCCAAACGCCGACTAGCTTCAAGGGTCTCTTCGGCTGCATGTTCCGCATTACTTTCCAACGATGTTATATTCGGGGAGCCTAAATAATACAAACAACAATGTCGTTTCTTATTTGAACAACTGATGACAGAAGCTCATGTCCACTGAACATATGTGAAATGTATGACAGACAATCGACAATGAAGTGCTTTCGACTTCAGTTTTAATTGTCATAAATTATGCTTACGAACGTTAACGTGGGCGTGGATTTCAGCGTCTGTTATAACTGTATCAAGTGCTTTGAGGAAAAATAACTTGTTTTTAATTTCTTCCATCGCGAAAAATTGTGAAAAGCTTATCAATGCCTATTTGGTATGACTATTTAATATGAAACGGGGAAATATTTTGGGGTTGACAGCAGCTCACGCGCGCTTCTATTTACAATCGATAAAAAGTAATTTTTAATGTCGATATATAAAGAGTATAGTTGTTTTATCGATTTCTAGTTCGGATGACACCGATGTTTTTGTTGTGAGACGAGTGTGATTCCTTTCTTCACCCACAATATAATCAAAGCTTAGAATGGTAACATATTAATCAGTATTAAATTTATTAGTAATAAGTTTTATTTTTATTAGTTAATCCGCGTTCAATCACCTGAAGGGATGAAACGGGTGGAGATCAATCCAAATGATTCAGCACAGTCACTCTTCGAGAAGGTTCTTCTATCCTGTACGCGCTCATTTCGTTTTAATATTTGTGTTCATCGTAGTTGTATAACGTATTCGACCTCACATCATACGATTTTGGCCTCTTCAAGCAAAGAAACAAGAGAGATCCTGTCGTATCCACCAGGAGCAAAACCGTGTCACAGTACGGCCTCAAACACGGAGATTTGATATTCCTAGAACCGTTTAGCAGTGTAAAAAGCTCCGACGCAAAACCTAAAGATAACGACGTTAAGTTAAACACAATTTCTGCTTTAAATGTCAAGAAAACCCCCATGCAAGCCACTGGTAACGTCCAAGAAGAAGAAGTAGATCTCAGTTTACAGAAGATGGACGGGAAAATTTACAGGAAACCAGACAGCCGATAGTAAGTTAAGGAGAGAAATTACTGTGTACATTTCACACTGTTTTTTCTAGTTGCCGTCATGGCGACAAGTCATCTTGCATACATTGCTTGCCCCTTGAGCCTTACGACGAAGCCTATCTGAAGGAACAAAACATTAAACACATGTCGTTCCACACTTTCCTTAGGAAAGTTACTGGAGGTCTAGACAAGTAATAATTCATTCTCTACCTATTATACAAGTTACTATAGAAAGTTCTTTGGGCTCTAAGGGGGAAATTTTCGCCTCTGGAAAACATTAGTTGTAAGATTAAGTCTGGTTGCAGCGGACATCCACCTTGGCCTCAAGCCATTTGCTCTAAATGCCAGCCCAAAGCTATCACCTTGAATCGTCAGGTAAAAACGATCACATAACTTAAAGGGGAAAAAATTAAGGCTATTAATCATCCTTTGTAGCCATACCGCCACGTAGATAACGTCGTTTTTGAAAATCCCCATTTGGTTGAACGTTTTCTACATTATTGGCGCTGTACTGGTCATCAGCGTATCGGCTACTTGTATGGAAGGTATGAGGTTCATTCAGAAGTGCCCTTAGGCATTAAAGCAATTGTGGCGGCCATTTACGAACCTCCTCAGGTAAATGTATTCGTAAGTTTCTGTTTTACGTAACCGTAACATAACCTTTAACGCAGGAGAGCACTCGAGATGAAGTTAAACTTCTGCCCGATACGCGAGAGGAAGTTGTAAAGGCTTTGGCTTCCAAACTTGGTCTAAAACGAGTAGGATGGATGTTTACTGATCTGGTAGCTGAAGATCCTCAAAAAGGAACCGTAAGTTTATTTCGAGAAAGTTTAACGGGGTCTTAAAAGCCTTGATTTTACAGGTTCGCCACTTGCGTACGTCAGAAGGACATTTGTTAAGTGCCCAGGAATGTATTATGTCCGGATACTTCCAGAATATGCATCCGAATCCTTGTCGGTTGGCATCTGAAGGCCATTTTGGGTCTAAGTTTGCCACTGTGTGTGTCACCGGTAAAAAAAAAAAAAAAGATAATATTTCCATGAAAGGCATGTTTTCATTTGTATTCTTTGTTCTTATTTTAAAAGGCGATGCGCAACATCATGTTCATATGGAAGGGTACCAAGTGTCGAACCAATGTATGGCTCTGGTCAGAGATGGGTGTTTAATACCAACCAAAGATGCCCCTGAATTGGGTTACGTGAGGGAATCCACAGCTGAACAGTACGTTCCTGATGTCTATTATAAGGTAAAGCTCCCTCATTCGTTTACCATGGAGTCTATATTAAGAGAAAAATAATCGATTTTATTAGGAGAAAGACCAATATGGCAATGAAGTAACGCGATTGGCTCGGCCTTTGCCCGTTTTGTACTTATTAGTAGACGTTCCCGTTTCTACGCCGCTTCAACCGGTTTTTACATTCGCTGTAAGCGACCTGAAACCTTTTCCGGTAGAAAATAGGTAGATCAATCTTTCTGTACATTGTAATAAATAAAAATAATGTTTGATTTGCCTTCGTTTAGGATGGTAGAAGGACAGCTTCAAGATTTGTCAGCTTTAGAGGCGTATTGGAAGCAGTTCACACCTGATACTTATCTACAAGCTGTCTCGGATTTCCACTTTCTGCTCTATATAGCAACAATGGATATTTTCCCTCTTTGGGTAGAGAAAAAATGCGTTTTGATCTTGTATTTCATGGAATTTAAATTCGTAGGATTCAATGGATCCTCTGTTAGATGCTGTACGTCGTCAAGATTCACATCAAGCGAGGGTGTGGACCACGTCGGATAATTGGGCCACAGTTCAACAATTGTTGGCTCACCATAGTAATGATGAGCCCATGGTGGATATTTCGGATGTGAGTGCCGATACTCTCGGTGAAAGCTCCAAGCGAATGTGGACTTGCAACCACTGCACTTTTATGAATCCGTTAGATCGAGATGTTTGCGAAATGTGCACTTTGCCCAAGTAAATCAGAAATTTGCATGCTTGTTAAATCGTTTCTGGGCTAAGAATATTGGAATAAAAGCATTCAATGTGTTCTGTAAGCGTATTTCAGTCGGTTTCGTAGTTTCCTTAGTTTCATGTGTTGCCGTAGATTATTGTCTTCACCTTATTGTCAATAAGGTATGTGAGCTTGAATTAAAAAAATATGAATTGTATCTGTTCAACGTTAGACAGACGAAGGATTTAGGTTTATATCGCCACGTTAGGTGGCGTTTGTCGCTAGGTTTTTTCGGTTTTGATAATACAAAATAAAAAAGTCATCGATTCATCCTCAAGCGTAAACTGATATTGTGTTTAAGTCATTAAAAAGTGCGCTCCGGTTAAGTGTATTGGAACTTGTATAGTTTTATAAATTTGTCATGAATTAGGGAATGAATCAAGCAAAATCTTTGAAAGCACAAATTTCAACGTAGATTCTGTAAATGTAAATAGAATGGAGAATTTAATTAAAGTGGTGTCCAAAACGCTTGGAATCCCGCAGGAATATTTTAGGCCTGCATCTCAGCATACGTGCTTCGTAGCTGGAGTACCTGCACTATGGCTCAAGTACGTAAAATCATTTGCTTTTATGGCAATGGCTAATGGTAAAGGTTTCTATTTGCGTATGCCACAGAGTTCTTGAACACGAGCAGCAAATTCCGCCCAGTTTTGAGCCTCATAGTCAACTCAGTCCACCAGAAGTCCAAACTTTTCTCTGGGAAGGAATTTCTTTGGGTACAGACTGGTCAACCGTATATATAAAGGTACTTTTCTTTCCATAAATTTACTCTGAAAATTCTCCATGCCAATGCCCATTATTTTTATGTTTGTAGGTTGTCGATAAATCGTTTAGTTCGAATATTTCCAATCCATTGGAAGATGCCTCAACAACTTCTTTACCCAGTCAAGATGCCTCCCATCAAGAACTCTCGTTCAGCCAGTTTCTGCACTACGTTTCCCAAACTAATCACAAGAATCTCTGGAGAGATAATCTAAAAAAATTCCCGAACTATTGCCACCTCGAAGAAAATCGTCCCAAGCCCAGCTCAAGCTCCTCTCCATGTTCTTCTACAACTGCTACATCAGCTCTGCGCAGTAGCAACTTACGGTCTATCTTGTGGAAACTTTACCGGAAACACCCCATAAATCCTTTGAATTCTTACTTAAACTACACCCAAGTTCCTGCTACAGCAACTAACGACTCAATATTGCCATGCTGGGCCATTGTAGAATCTCCAGAGCATTTCCTGCTCGTTCTCCCTTACATTCCACATTCAGTCGAAGACGCTGTATTATTCAGCCCCGCTTTGTTAAGCTCCTCCACTACCAAACCTTTATTTATCCTCTACCAACTCCTTCACGGTGCTTGCGCCTTCTATAATTATGGTTTGAGCTTCGAGAACACAAACTTGAGAGATGTTTTACTGGACGATACTCTTCATATGCAAATTATGCCTCCTTTGATCTGTTCTGTGGATCAAAACCACGTCGTCCGGAATCAGGGGCTTCTGCAGCATACAGAAGCATGGGTCAAAGGTCATGTAACCAATTTGGACTATTTGCTTCTTTTGAATAAGTATGCAAATCGCCAAAATCAAGATCCGTTCCATCACCCCGTGATGCCCTGGGTTTCCGACCTCACTTCAGCCAATGGGAATTGGCGAGATTTTACCAAGAGCAAATTTCGGTTAACAAAAGGCGATAGACAGCTTGATTTAACTTTTGACCCCTCCCCTTCCGTTAACGCCTCGAGAACGTCGTTAAATTGTGCCCAAACCACGTTAGAAGGCTCGGTATCGCATCACGTGACAGAAGTTTTATCGGAAATTACCTACTTTGTATACCGAGCACGTCGAACCCCGAAAGAGATCCTACGTCGTTATGTACGACGGAATTGGAACCCGAAAGAATATCCTTCGGCCATGGAACGCTTGTATCAATGGACGCCTGATGAATGCATTCCGGATTTTTACACAGATCCCACTATTTTTAAGGTAAGACTTTTCAGTGTGATTGTTATAGAATGTGTGATTATTTTAACGACTTTCCAGTGTGATTATTATAATGATCTTAAATAGACTGATGCTTACGTTGTTCGTAATTTGAGAACATATTTGTTTTTTGTTTCGATGTTTTTAATGATTTTTCTGTGTACTTAGTCTGTACATGAAGATTTGGAAGATCTGGCTATTCCTACATGGGCTTCTTCACCCGAAGATTTCATTCGAAGACACCGTCAAATGCTCGAAAGTCCCTACGTCACAGAACGATTACATCATTGGATTGACCTAACATTTGGCTACAAGTGAGTAATTCTCGCAGTTTTTGTTTAGTGTTTGCAATTAATTTTATGAACTGTTTGTAGTCAGTAATAACTAATTTCGGTCACTAATTGTTAGTTATAATTATTGTTTATTAGATACTGTTTTGAGTGGTATTGTTATTACTGCTGTTGTACACTAGCAATTCACATACGTTGTCGTTATCGTGATCGTATTCTTTCAACCCGTTTTTTTTTAAGTTGCAACGGAAATTACCTACTTTGTATACCGAGCACGTCGAACCCCGAAACATCTTACGTCGTTATATACGACGGAATTGGAACCCGAAAGTATATCATTCGGCCATGATCGTTGCCATTGTCATGATCGTATTCTTACAACCCGTTTTTTTTTTAAATAGTTTTTCAAATAAATAAGTTATAATTTTTGGAAGATTCTTTTCACTCGAACATACAGTGGACTGTCTTTTGTAACTATAATATTTCTTTTGTATCGCTTTTGTAGCTATAATTTATATTTTTTTACCATTAAAAAATAGTTAAAGAAAACGAAGCTTACTATTGATCTGTTTTTTCATTAAGGTTGTCAGGATCGGCAGCGATCAAATCGAAAAACGTGGTTTTAAGCCTGGTGGATAACCATACGCACCTGTGTGGCCGTGGTTTGGTCCAGCTTTTCACTCAGCCGCATCCAAAACGCGTTACATCGTCGCCTTATCTAAGTCGGACTCCTCCCCGGATCTCTCGCTTACGGAAAGAAGCTGAGCGTGCTTCGTACCATCAATGTTCTCCACAAGGTCCTAGTGAAACTTCCGAAGAATCCAGCGAAGCAAAGCCCTTAGGCTTATCGCGCTTCCTCAGTCGTTCAAGGAACAGTTTACTCTCCATATCTACTTTAGAAGAGAAAACTGAACCTGTTAATCCATCCAAAACACCCTCGCTTTTCTTACCAAGAGACTATAATCCCATTCTTCTACTCAATTACGTGGAGTCCTTGGCGAGTTTGAACAGCTCCATTGGTCCCGTTGTCAGTAATGAAGCGCTGACTGATACGAATTCCGTGCTGAAGAGCTGCAGCCCAAAAGAACGTGACATGCTGTGGCTTGGCACGTTAGTGGCCGAACTTTTCATTCCAAACGCATTCCGTACATCTGGCACTCGCTTGGAAGACCGCGTGCAACTATGCCTACACTTATTACAGCATTCCTTGAACGAAATCCCGCGTTGCATTCGCCCACTCCTTCAAACTATCTTTGTTTCGCCCGTTGCGCCGCCCATTACCTGGCAAGGATTACCGTGGCCCTCTCCACACCAATTACTGCAACCTTTAGTTAAGCTTGTACCGTTTCCGTCAACGTTTAGTCCCTTAAGCACTCTAAAATCCAGAATGCGTCATTTGGCAGTTAAAGTCAGGGAATTTGAATTTGGCGCCCAAAACGAAAAACTTGAATTGGACGAAACCTTACGTTCATTAGCCACACAAACTGCGAGTATAGTAACGAATTTGAATGAGCTGACCGAGGAAAACGTTGTAAATTTGCTAGTCCCGGATGTCCAACAACTTTTGAGGCATTCCAACAAACGATTAGCCGTAGGAACCGCATTTTACTTGTTTGACACCTTAGCGGGAAGTTTAGGAACTGCCCTAAGCGCGCGCTTTTTCTTAACAGATCTAGTAAAGCTCATGTCCGGTGAGGGAACTACTCAGTATCACCTTAAACTGTATCACCGACAATTTTTAGTGGTTTTGCAAGCCAGGTTAGGTTTGTCTGTGTTTCTAAATCATGTGACGCCATTACTAGTCGAAGCAGCGGGAACGTATCACGATTTTCTCGAACTGCAAACTGGTGACCCGAAAGAGAAACAAGTTCAAGCAGATCCGCCCGTGGACATGAATTTGAGTGATATGTTAGCAGATACTGTGCAAGTGTTCACCTTAAAACTTGAGGAAGAAGATACGCAATCTTCCGAACAGTACGTCGTGGTGGGTTCAGCTTCTGAGCACTCAGAAGAAAACAAAAGATCGCCCAAGATCAAACCAGCGTCTAACATTAGTGATGTGGCAGCAGATAGCATAATTTGGTTGGCTCAACGCTTGGGGCCCGTTTTAACTGCCAGGTATTTATCAAGGAACTTGTTGAGAATGTTAGCCTTATGTTACGTGGAAGATAAGTGCGTCGAACCTGAAGTTAATTCTGAGAAAATGTCCATGTTCGCCACCAATTTATATGGGGACTGTATGGCACGACATGTACTTCATTGCCTCACTTCCCTGGCACGTATGTATATATTCTTAATTTATATGCATTGTATGTTCTGTTAGCGTGGGTGGTTCGTGAGGGATTATTATTATTATTATTTTCTTATTTCTTTTTTTTGCGACGGCCGGTTAGGTTTGTATGGAGAGCAGTTCGTGCTGGTACAGTACTTGCCCCATATGCAGGAATTGATCAAGTCCTGTCAAACTAAGTTAAGTTTGGGTCTAGAAGCGGGATTATTGGGTCTCACTGGGCTTCTGTGGTCAGTTTTGGCGTGCTTACAGGATTTGACCTTGTTTCAGCGCTCGCAGGTAAGACTTTGATGGTTATACAGTAGGCGCTTATTAGGATCATTGGTTATTAGAATCAGCCGCATTATGAATCAAATTCTAAAGGACCGATTCAAAATTATAAAATTAATTTAATTTTAGTCGGTTATTAGAATCACACTTTCGGGCATTAAAATTCATTTCAAAAGAATTTCAGGTAATTTTCTGTGTTAAACAACGTTCCTTTGATATCTTCATGTGTATTGTACTTACGCATTTACTAGTGATTAAAAACAAGTATATAATGTCGAAAAATTTATATATGGACTTTACAATCTCAATTCTAGACAACGAAAATAAGTGAGTGTTTTAAATAATGTATATCCCCGCTAATTTTGATTTTGTAGACTTTCTAGTTTAAGTTACTTTTGTTCATTTTTTAGACAATAAACTGTAATTTTGTTCTTAATATTATTGATTTTATTTTTCTCACTTACGTCATAAACAACCTACATATATGCACGTATATACGTACTGTATATGTATAGTTATTTGTATATTTTGTCATGTAGGTATATCCGAGTACATGTAGATACATCCGATTTTTGGATATTATAATTGCCGCTTAATAGAATCAGTATTCACTTGACAAATGTGATCATAATAAGCGGCTCCTACTGTAAATAAAATATATAGTGATTCTTTTAACTGTTTCGATTTCTCTTGATTCCCATATAGGACGCGTTGTTAGAAGGGATCTTGGAACCTTTATTGTCACTTTTGATATCCACTAAGCGATTGTTCCCACGTGGGAATGTAAGTCGAGCAGCTTTGGCCTTACGCGTTTTGGATGTGCTTTCCGCCTTGGGATTGCGGTTGGGACCGGATCAGGCGTGTAAGCATTTGGTTCCCATTGCTCAGAAGCTTTTAGTAGCATTCCACGCCATTCATCAAAACTACGTAAGAAAATCTCCGCTGAAATCTTTTGGAATGGAATGAAATCGTTCCATGCATTGAAAATTTATGTGCATTTTTCTTTGCTCGCATTGAAAGGTAGAGGAATCCGAAGAAGAAGATGAATATTCGAGGAAGAATTTAGTCGAAGGATCTGATAAAGAATCTGAAGATGAGTATGTGAGAGCTTTTACTGGACGCCGATTACTTGGAAAATCGACGGAAGTACCAGAACTGGGTGCTCCTGAAGAAACCATGAGACTTCGTCAAAAAGTACGTTTCTAATTTATAGGTATAAATTTCCGGATAACATTAAAAACTGTTAGAATTTTTTTATTTTTATATTTATTTTTATTTTTTATTGTTATATTTATTTATTATTTTTACTGTTAGTGTAATTATTTAATATTGTTCATGTTTATTTTATCTGTTAAGGGGGTGTCAGCTCAGTTTTTCTTTTCCTGTTACCGTTTGAAGCAATCTAAAGTTAATTTTAGAGCCAAGTTGGCAATTTTGTAACTAAATTGGCAATTTGAGCTGGAGTGAACATTTTTCTGGTCTTATTTCAGGCTCGAGAAGAGTTAAAGCAAACCTTCTCGCCGTATGTGGCCTTCCAGACCTGCTCGCGTTTGGATGCTGTCTTGGGAACGGACGTTTTGGATGATTTGTTGCGTACCTGTGGGTCGACGGCAAGGATGCTGGCATGTAATTGGGCGGAAACCACCCATGGCAACGCAATCTCGCCCTCTCAGCGTACCTTAGCTGCCACAACTATGGACAGTTCTTATGAACGCGTAGTGACAGGCAGTTTTGGAAGCAATGTCGCGATTGTTGGCAACCGTATTCAAGTTCAGGACTGGGGTCCGCCTGACAACGTTTGGACGTTGCATTCCCATCATTCCTTTATGGGCCAATGGGAGGAGAAGATCGCCTACCAGCCTGAGAACTCGATTCGCCACCTGAAAGGCAATTGGCTCGCGTACTGGGAACATGAAATCGGTCGACCTTCGCAAGACGCACATTTAGATTTCAAACAAATTGTTCTGCAAACCTTGGGAGGGCACACGGGCAGTATTAAGGCCTTGGTAGCGTTGCCATCCGAAACGGGATTATTGAGCGCCTCCAAGGATAAGACGGTGAAAATTTGGGCCTTGAAAAGCCAAGGGGATGGTAACGCGGTGACGTCAGCACAATGGACGTATCCCCATCATAAGAAGCCGTTAACGAGCTTGACATTTTTAGAGGGACCCAGACTTGCTGCTTCTTGTGACGGAGCCCTGCATGTCTGGGACCCCTTTCTGGGCTCACTCTTGCAGCAATTTGAACCTGGAAATTCTCGCTTTCCCACGCTAACTACTGTCAAAGCTTTCCCCGAACCCAGCGCTAATCTTCTGGTGGCCACATTAGATGGAACCATCAGGTAAGGCGCCCAAGCCGTCTTTTTTATTTATAATGCATTATTGAGTCTAAAAAAAGCGAAGTCTATATTTTTGTCATTTTTGAAACGAAAAATTTCTTTTTATCTTGTTGAAGCAAAAAGAATGCTTGGGTTATTTGTTTGCTCCAAAAGTCCTTTGTCATGGCTGAGCTCAGAATCATCTTTTTTTATTGTTGAAGTTGGAAGTAATTATTTTCTGCTTAGAGGAACAGTTTATTTTTTGAACTTACAACCTAACGAAATAATATAATATTTTCCCGTAGATTTTAGAAATTTTATGTACATTAGATTCCGCTTATTGTGATCACGTTTGTCAAGTGAATATTTATTCTATTAAGCGGAGATTCTAATAACTGAAAATCGGTTACTGGTTTGTTTAAACCAAAGAAAAAACATCGCCTACTTTTTGGCACTTTCCATCACGTTTTCTTTATCTAGATTCACTACACCCACTATATTGTTATTCGCAACGATTGTTCAACAATTTTGATAGTGATGATAGAGGAATTCCTAATTTAACGGCCGCTTCCCTTTGTGGCAAGTCTTTTAAATTTAACTTTTAGAAAGTTTCAATGAGCCGCGACTTCTCTTTTACAGTTAAATCGACTCTTTTCTTGTTCGTCGCCATTTGTATGTAACTACACGTCTAAAACACACGTAACACTGCGTCTTTGAAGCCTACTCCTACGCTTAGGTAGAGTTCTCAACACGATATCCATTCTAATTTTCCCAGTCAAGTAAAGGAACTGGTCATTCAATTGAATTCAATTGAATAACCTGCTCATTTAATTGACTGGGGAGTTTAGAAGGGATTTCCCCCTAAGCGTAGTAGTAGGCTGAAAATGGCAGGATTGGTCAAAACGACGTAAAAGTAGTGTCCTTGGTCAATATGCGAAGTCCATGTAGCAATCACCACTTCGGTTTTGTTACTGTGTATGTGAAGATTCGTTAGAAAGTACCCGAAAGTGTGATTCTAATAACCGATTAAATTGCTACGAATTTTGGGATTTTGAATTGGTCCTTTAAAATTTGATTCCGTGAAGCGGCTGATTCTAATAACCAGTGATCACAATAAGCGGCATCTACTGTAATTGAAATAAGTTTATCCTTGTTAGACCTAGAAATCGTTAATTTTTGTTATCTATTGGTTTTATTTTCTGTTACTGTTGGTAGTAATACTTCCTTCCTTGTTCTCGCGTTTCGTTCTTAAAACCTTTTCCCCTCCTCGAAAGTTACACTATTGAAGTACCTTCTCTTATTTAGGATTTTGGATACGAGGACTGCGAGTTTCGGGCAGGATTTAAGGGTTAGTGTCACCCCAGGCGGCCTAATTCGCTGTTTAGCAATCGGGGGTAGTGGTTTTCGTTGTGCGGTTGGATTTGCATCTGGGGTGATATCCTTATTGGATCTGCGGACTGGGTATCTGCTGGGCTCTTGGAAGGGCCACGAGGGGGAAGTGTTACAGCTGTTGGCGACCAATACGAACAGTTGGATCAGCTCATCCCTGGATCAGAGTTTAGCAGTCTGGGGATCTGAAGAAGGCAAACTCAAATTTCATTTGAGGTAAGCTTTTCTGTACCATCTTCGAGAGTCAACTTTATTTATTTTCCCCTGAGGAAAGAGGGGATGTGAGGTGAGAAATTGGATGTACGACATCGTTTTTGATCGATCTTTCACTCCGTTTTTCCCACAGGGGACCCTCTGAGCCGGTCCATGGATTGGCGAATTATCATAACGAACTTGTTTCCGTGACAACCGGTAATCGTCTCGGAGTGCATTCCAGCACATCCCCCAACGCTTCGTTTTCATCGACCAAGTTGCGCTCTGAAACTTTTAAAGGCGTAGTGACGTCCATGACCCTACTGCCCTTGCACAGACAAATTCTCTTGGGTTCCGATACCGGACAAATTGCTCTCATGTGCTAAAACACGCAACATGACGCATCGCCACAGCAAATTGCTGTCATGTGTTGAAACAGTCAACATGACCCGTCGCTATTTTTTCATTCGTTTTTAGGTCCTAAAATAACCCGCAAGGTCAAGCAAAGAAACAAACAAACGTCCATAGGCATTTTCGAGTATTGCAAAAAATTGTATTTGCAGATTGTACTTGTAATAACATGGGGTTTGGGAAGCAAGAAAAACTCGTTAAAAAAGTGCGCTTTGCAAAACAAAGACAGGTGAATATTCCCAACCCGTCGATAGAATTTAAAAATCTTAAGGAAATATATATATGCATTATTATACAGTGGTGGGTAAAAGTCTGGGATGGGAAGGAGGGATTAACTCTTGTTAAGTTTTAGGGAAATTGCCTGGTCCTATCATTTCTTTTTGTGAGAAGAGGTCTTGAGATCATGGGCATTGAGAACTAATTCGTCATGGAGTAAACTTGTAGTGGACGACTGCCTCGCGCCCAAGTTGGATTTCGGTCGACTGGGACCCGGTTGCGGTTCGTGGTTCGAACTTTTGGTTGACTTACCCTGGTTAGATCTACCCTCTTGTATCCGCCAATTCTGTTCGGCTAGCTGTCCATCTAAACTGTCGTTGAGATTTAGTGTATGGCTCTTTTTGTGTTGACTTGAGAGTTTGACGTCTGCAGGTAGTTTTACATAATCTCCTTCCAAGTTGGGATTATCCTCGCCGTGAAGCATAAGCTCGCCTTCATCTTCGTTGGATTTCCGCGTAGGAGACAGGTAATGAGGCGTATGAGATCCCAAAAGATTCGCCTGTTCATCTTTGTGGTCTTGGGAATTAGCTTCCGTTGGTTGGCCTCCAGGTCGCTTCGGTTTGGACTCGTCTTTCTGGCTGGTGGTGCAGGGCCAAATGCAGCACTCGTCTGTCGTCCTGGCATAACAGCAAGGGAAGCAGTAAAACATACGTAGGACGCACAACAAAATGCCGAAGCCGGCCAAGCAAGGGCCAATGAGGCGCAGTTCTCTGGTACGGAAGCCTTTGTCGCCCAATCCCACGAAGGAGATGATTAAACCCAGCATTAACACGCTGAGGCCGACGTACAAAAGGACGTTGGAACCCGCGGGAACCTTCGACGACTTCTGGTAACTCGCGCTTAGCACATCATGGATCTATAACCAGCAAAGGAAATGAACAGTAAATAGAAAAGGAGCAATTGTTACAAGGCTGTCTTCCGATATTGCACACCTTCATTATTGGATCATGGTATCCTTTGGTCCATTCTCATGCTTTCACGAACGACATTAAATATTTGTTTTTATTTTTTCCTGACAATTTCGAGGGCGAAACGGAAGAAAAGCATTTCCCATCATTATTTCTAACAATACTTCGATTCAAAAACAGGAATTTGACGTTTCTAAATCGCTTTAGTGAACTTCGGTGGTATCATTCGGTGGAAAGGAAAAAAGATAAATGTTTTCCGTTTCATTCTTGTTGCTTGATAGACAGACTAATTTTGGGTGAAAATAATAATAAGTGAAAGTAAGCACAATTAACTCACTTTATGTCGTTTAAGCCATTTCCGATGCGCTTTGGTAGCTTTGATACGATGATCGGCATTACTTTCATCATTGGGATCCCGGGACGGTCGCCGACCATCCGCACCAGTCCCGCCTCCTTTGGTGTTACCGCCATCCCACGCGGCTTTCCTGGGCTGTATTTAACGTGAGGGAAAAAGGTCAACAATGGATAATAAAGTAAGTGTGGAACAGTTGTGGTTTTGTTAGTGAATAATAGACGCGAGAATGGTGCAAGAACCTACCAAGAAGCTATTTATTGTGCTCCTCAAGTGAATTTGCTGTGTTCACGCATCACGCCTCAAAACAAGTTTCCTTTTAAGCTTTTAAGTGTTCAACATTCCAATTTAACTTTGGGAAGAGAATAAAGCCAGTTTGTATAAAAAAGCAGTCCAGTCATGTGATCATTGTCCTTCGCTAACTACAACCCTTGATATAACTACAATCTCAAATTTATTTAAAGTTCAGACAAAAAAATGGGTCAGTTAAAAAACATGTTTATCTTCCGAATTCTAAACTACAGGTGGGTTTTTTGTTAGTTTAAGTGCTGTCTAGTGCATGTGGAAAGGGCGTCGAGTGTTTGGCAAAGAGTAAACTTTTAACTTGGGAATTTGCGAGCTTTGTGGTTTCTTGCTTTTTTATTATATGCTAAAACTTGACCAAGAAAAAAGGAAGCAGACACGGACAAAAACGTTTAACTGACATAGGATAATAATTTGTCGGAGTCGAGCTACTGTTACCGTTCCTTTACTTTCCCTTCTGTCACCTTGGACATATTGATTAATTGATTACAGTCTCTACTACTGTGTCTCCCGGTACCTTGAAGGGCCCGTAGCCGTTAAGGTATTGAGCCAATCGGTCATTTTGTATCGGTTTTTATGTGCCTTTTTGTTAGTCGAGTTTTAGCGCGCGTGTTTGAAGTAAGTGTCGGAGGGAAACATCAAGAGAAAAAAGGCTCAAGTTGACGGCTTCTTCGAAAAATTTTCTCTTTTGTTTTTCGTAGGTTTCTTTACCGATCTATTTGGAGGAAACCTGGGGAATGGAGGCAACTCAACATTTGAAACGTTGCTAGGCAAAGGTTCACCCTGGCCCGCTAACTTTCGGCGGGCCTTCTGCAAACGCAGGGCCATAGCCACTTGCACCCCGGACGCCATTGTTAATTTTTTTTCTGTGCCTCTTTTATGAGTTCCAATTAATTAACTAGATGGTTAATCCGTCCACGACTTATGCTCGCACGACAGGAAGTTAATAGTGCTTCCCCCATTTGGCTAGTTTTATGCCAGTCACCAACATTTCCAAATTAGCATTTGGAACTAAAATCAGCACAACATGACTAATTGCTGGGGAACGGATTACTTGTAGGACAAAGTCACGTGACACGGACCATGGAAGCAAGCATATATAAACGACGCACACTGATAACAAAATGTGGCAGTAGAAGAATTCACGATCACAATTTCAAGAGAAAGATTCCGAAAGTGATCAAGATTTTTTTCAGAAAAAAAGCAGAAGACCCAATATGGGTGCGTTTTGAGTAAAACGGAGCGGAGGAGGAGATATAGATGCTTTTGTTAGCGTAATTCACTCACCAAATCTGTATAAGAAGTGCCATCTGCTTGCAGCGATAATTCCGTGACTACGCCCGCGGCAGCTGCAGCAGAACTAGTTCCTCCGCTTCCGGCGGGACCTGGCTGCCCGCTGTTGCTGCTGGCTCCATGGGAGGACAGGGTAGGGGCGGGGTTAGGGTTCAAACTAGGGAACATGCCAGGAGCGGCGGGACGAGCGGGAGGGTGCCCTGTACGAGCTCTTTTTTCTTTCCTTCTCTTGCTCGCATTGCGCAGGAGCGACCCTATTTGACTAGCCATCGCGAAGCCGAAGTCACTAAAGGAAAATTGGAACTTAATTACTGAGACGATTTTTTCCCGCTTCTACTTTCTGTCTTTCGTTTATCTGTATTCAGATAGCTTGGATTTTCATGCCCTGCCACTCCCGTCTGAGTAACTTATAGTTGCTTCCCCCATCCGCCTTCTTTCACTCTTGTATTGATTTGCTGCATTTACTCGCGGAAAACGTAAAAGTAAAATTGCTCAAACGAATGACGCGGAAAATTTGCTCAAAAGCTTGTGATAGTAGTAGAGGGTTGGAGTAAAAAACATACTTTTCGAAATGACACGTATAGCCTTCAGTAAATTAGTGAGGTAGATTCTGCAAGATTTGCAAAAAAGGAAATAAACTAATACTGAACTTTTCTAAGATTAAGTTAGGATTAGGTGTGTTATTTACTAGATTTTAAGCGTGCTTTTTATTACACAATGTTAGGTGCAAGGAGGTTCTTTTAGCATAAATCAAGACGAAAGAGGTGGAAGGCTTGAAACTTACACTAAAAGCAATCTATTTTGTAAGAAGATCGCAGAATGAAGTTATATGGGTTTTCCTTATTGACGTGGTTGCTTTTAGGCTTGCTCGATAAACTTTTGACGTAGTTTTCGTGAAGATCGATTTCAGTGTGGATTGCAAACTCTATGGGGTACGTGCTCCAAAAAAAGTACTAACTGTTATGCAACAACCACAAACACGCCAAGAGGGTGCTAAATTGCTGGCGAACACACCCCACACGGTTCTGGGAAGTGGAAGAGCACGGAAAGTACTGGCAAGTTCACTAAAAGAGCATGAATGGAGATCTTTTCTCCAGCAGTTTTTTAGTTGTTTTTCTTCCGTTACCTTGACATGAACCTCTCGCATTGGCTGTAGCGGGCGATGAGAAAACAAAAAAACGAAAAAATAAACCTAGACGGTGAAGGCGATTTTTTAGCAGCTCTGTATGCAAAGTATACGTATTTGTGGAAGATCTGCACGCAGTGATAGTCACATTATTTTATTGACAGTTTATACACCAACCATGCCAAAGCATTTCGGGAACTGAAAACAGACCGAGCTTAGAGCAGTAGAGAACTTGTGCGCGGACATACGAGGATTTTTTCCTACCCCCTGTGTTTGACTCGCAAGTTGTTCTCGTTTCTATAGCAACTCACGTTCAGTTTTCTTCGACCGTTGACAGAACTCTGTTTATGCGCGTTCGAACCTTGGACTCACTACGCTGAGAAAAGCTAAGCCACGCCTGAGGGTAAAGTACACGCATGTAGTAATCGAAGAAAAAAACAATACAGCCATAGGGATCACATAGAACAGAGTTACACAAATTGGGTCATCACTGTCGCTAAGACGTTAACCGAACCCTAGGGCGCCTTCGTGACGTAACAGCCATAATTTTGTACGGGAACCATGGAGAGATGAGTAGCGACCAACGTTTATGTTCAAAATAGACGCGTTTTTGCCGATACATGGCTTTGTCTGGCTACTGGAGGCCTTTTTATTGGTCGGGAGCACGCGATGGCACGGAACCACAACGGAAAATGGATTGGTGGCCATTGCAGACCCCACAGCTCTCACAGCACCTAATTAAGGAAGGTCGTTAGTTCTAAAATTGTAGCTTAGAATTATCAATTTAAGTACGTGGATGGCCAGAAAGTTCTGCAAGCTGCTTGTAAGTGACGAACGAACCAGGTTTCACGTTAAGGGCCAAGCATTCCCAGACCCGGCGCCGAAAAGGGGTGCCTTTTCAATGAAATTATACTTTAGGTTAATAAGAAAATAGTAAATTAACTTTTTGATACCTATCAAAGGGCATAGCTGCGGTAGTTGAGGTGGAACTTGCCGTGGATCTTGAAAATATTTCTGAAACCAGTCGACGGTGAATAGCAAGCAAGAAGGGAGTTGGAGAGTTCCAGTAAGTTCCACTTTATCGCCTAGGGTTAAAGTAGTATTCCCTAGCGTCTTGGCACTGGAAACAACACGCCATTATTTTTGTTAAGTGTGTATTATTCAATTGTGATTTACCTTTTGTAAGACGTATCTGAGATTTGTTTAATAGAGTGTAGGCCTCCTTGACAAGCTTTTAAAGCGTACGGCCCGTTGGGAAATGCCACCATAATTTCCTGTAAAGACAGACAAGATTTACATGCCATTTTTTGGACCTGAACGATTGGAAGCATGGAGAAACACGTGGGACTATTTTGATCTTCTTGTTCTGTATGCACTGTCATCTAACGGAACTATTGAATACTGCGCGGTCAATGACACTGTATTGCGTTTTTTTTTTTATTTTTTTATTTCGAAACTCAACGTAGGCTCGCGCCTATTGTTGGTTACATTTGTTATCATTTACCTAATTTGAATGCCAAATGACTAAGTATTTCNATAGGTGGATGAACAACCTATAGGAGGTAGGGGTGTTCAAGTTTTAAAACCTTGGTTGCATGCTGCCTTACAGAATAATACCACGTCCTGGAAGAGACTGTATTGCGTTATTAATAAGTCAGCAATTAACGAAGAAAACAATGTCATAAGCGTGGGTGGATCGAAATAAAAGCGAGTAACAGTCAAGGTAAGTTAAAAGAAAGGTAGGGACGTCGAGACATTAGCGTTTGAATTTTCCTAGGATCTACGTCACACGATGCTCTACGCTTGCTCATTACAGCTTGCCAAAAGAGGGCGCGAAGCGATGGCCCTACCTTTCTTTTTACTTACTTTGAGTAACAGTATTGGGTCATAAGCGGACTAATGGGGTCGTTAGTGGTGACCAGTGGCGTAGCCAGCGATACGCACAGTACGCAAGTGCGTACCAAAATTTTGTAAATTTACGGAGGTAAACTGATCTTAGGGCGCCAAACAGATTTTAGGGCGCCAAAATGGACCACCGAAAGGGCGCCAAATCGGTAAAGTGCGTACCGCTAAAATTCCTTAGCTACGCCACTGGTAGTGACATCTATTGAGGGCGGGAAAACTTAAGTGGTGCAAGCGCAAATAGGTGGTAATACAAAAGCACATCCTTACATCGCTCCCGGCGGCGGAAAACTACGTCCCGTAGTTTAAGAACGAGTTCCGTCTGTTTTGGAGAGTTTCTAAATAACATCTCTTCGAAAGCTAACAACCGATCTTTGACCACTTCGGATTCCAACTTCATAATCGTCGTTAATCGTCCAACTTCCAGATCCAACTCCAAATCCTTGCCTTTCAGGCCGTCCACTTCTTTGGTTAGGGTCAAATTCGCTTCCAAAATCTTCTTCTGGGCTTCTAGCAGATCAGCAATGCGCTGGTCCGGTCTTTGTTGTTGGTCGACGTGGGCTTGGTTGCTTCGTTCATTAAAGTAATTCCACAGTTTGTAAGTAACATAGGCGAACGAGGCGGTCTGTACGATAAGAAGAGCTACTCCAACAACGAGATAGATACTGAGCCGTGTTGAGATATGATGTCAGATTTCCGAATTTTCATCCAGGAAAAGTAATTTCTGTTGAGCGACCACCTCTTTCATTTTGGTAGCCGAGATTTCCCAATCATCAGTGACGTTAAGCCCATCTAGTAATCCTCTGATCTTTGGTAGTTGGTCGGCCTCGAACGGGGTCAGCGTAGCGTTGCCGAAGAATGGCGTCATCGACATTAGGCTCCATTCAGTGGTCTGTTGTCGTGCGTTGGTATGTTCGGAGTAGGTGGCCGGAATTGTAAAGGTGATCGACTGCAAGGTACAATACACTTCGGCGGCAAAACTAAAAACCCAACTCCGAAGATTTCGGTCCGTTTTTCTAAGACTCGAGAAGTTAGAGTAGCATGTGGACAAAAAAGTGAGATTTTGGTGGTAGTAGGCGAGGAGTACAACCACTTACCCTCTCCTACCGGAAGTAAAGAAACTCGACTCCGACGAATAATTTTGATATCACACTCGTCGTTAATTCGTTTTTTGTCATACAGAAAAAGGGAAATTGGGCAGGAGACCGCTTACTATGACGGACTATGGAGTTTTGCATTAAGCATCATCGCTTATCCAACTGAATGCAGCTTTTTAAATCATCCGGGTGGTGTTCAAAGAAATTTTTTCGGTTTTTAGACATCGCAAGGTAGGGATGATCGATTGGTGCCAAGGTATAAGTGTTTGCATCAGGAATTGGTGTGGGGAAAGGCGAAAAATGATATAACTCGAAGTCGTTCCGTTGGGGGGAGATTATTATCTCTTTAAAAAGGCGTAATCCATGGTTGAGGGATGCCGTTTTGACGTTAGCTGAGGAGTATAATTCCCAGAAGTTTTTCGTTTTCGAATTTGTCATGATGGTTCAACCGGCTGGTAGGCTAATTGCTCCTCCATTTGGTGAAATACAATATAAGTTTGGTGGGAGGCAGGAGATGCTTTGGTAGTCGTCCAATCGAGACGAGGATAAGGTCATCGTTAAGGTACTGCAATAGATTATTTTTGAAGCGCAGGTTTGTTTGGATTTCCGCAGTAGCCGAAGTAATTTGTAATAGTTCTATTAGTATTTGGTCAGAATTTCTTTGGTGAGATTGGTACTAATATTATCTAGGGTCTGTAAGAAAGTGTTCTTACAGATGTTGTAGGTTCGATTTGGCAGAAGGAGAAGCTGTGGTTATTTGAATTAACGCGAGAAGTTAAAGTCCGAAAAGGTCTTAGTGTTTGGGCAAAGGTATCCGAGAAAGAGAACTAGAGTCCCGAAAGGACTTAGTCGATGGATGGGAGAGTCGGTGGAAATAAGTTAAAACTTACAAAGGAATTTTGTAGCGTTCAGTCATCCAAACGTCTCTCGAGCTCTTGCAGCTCCTCAATTGTATTTGCCGGGAAAGATCGAAATTGTTGGTCTCTGATCTTTGTTGGTTTGTTAAATGTGTTAGCATTCTGCCATGCTGGTCGAGTTTGTACATTATGTCATTCATAAAAGTCATAATTTTCTTAAATCCATGACTGCTTTCTAAAGGGAAACATTCAAATTAGATCAGTAAGTCGAATCTACAATATAAAATTGTTACTATGCCCAGCATTTTCTCCTACTGATGCGACGTATGCTGAGGTCTACTTCGTCCCCGGTGACTTCACTCCCCAAAGATCCTCGGTGATGATTTAAATTGAGAACATTATTTGCTGCTTCATTCCCAAGTTGCACAAGTACGTGGAAAAGACGTCGCTTTCTGACGTTTGGATTTCTGCAGTGGCTGAATTAATTTCTAATTACTCGATTAGTATTTGATCGGAATTATGTTGGTGAGATTGGAGATTGGTTCGGATATTATCTAGGGTCTGTCCAACAAGGGTAATTGCTCGAGTTAAGTTACGGAGTGTTCCATGATCGCGTAAGATTTCGTCGTGAGTAGTTTGGATTAAGGAGGCTTGTAATTCTTGGACATGAGCAATGCTGTTGGTCTGTTTGGACATGTTATCGATTCGGCTATTCATTTGATTAATATCTTCGTCGCTTGCGGTACCGAAAAGGAAGTGAAGTAATTTACTACCACCAGGGATGAGTACAAAACGTTTGGTCCTGTCGTTGATGGTTGTAATACGTCGGATATTTTCAAGATTGGTCTTCATCACGTTGAAGTCTTTAGTGAATAGGCGATTTTCTCGATTGATCGTAATGTTAACTAGGATTAAAAAGTTTTGGAATTCTGTAACTCTGGTCTCAATGGGGGCGTCGATTGGACGAAAGTTTCGTAGATATTGTGCCAAATTTTCCATAATGATGTCGTAGGGCATACGGTCTATATCTGTGACGATGGTCCATTTCAAATTGGTGAGGGTTAGTTGATCTTCTAGTATTAGAAAGGGGGGGGGGAATTATTATTGATACTTATTTAAAATACTGTACGTCTTGAGAGAATCGTACGGGTGGCTTTACGACTCGTCCTAAACGGGTAGTTTGAGTTGGACGATTATCTACAGGTGGGAACAACAATCGGGATTGCACTACAGGTGGAGGTGTGTCACTCGCCGAACGGGGGCGT
>JAGJRO010000446.1:0-31378 GCA_022832285.1 Lepidurus apus apus | reverse complement strand
GCTTTGAGAGACGTGAGCTGACCTTGATTCCATTGCCGTCTTGTAAGGCCTTATGCTCTTCGGCGAAAGAAGAAAGCTGGGCCGTCTTCAGGCATGTTATCATAGCCCCTTTCAGCTCCACAGCATCAAGGCATCCGCGTTTTCTGTTTTGGAGTTTACCCGGCAATTTCGGGCAAAGCGAAGAATGTAAGCGATAACACGTTTGATTCGTGCGAGACGGGATGACTTCTCGAACAGGTCGTCTATCTCCTTTATGGGTTCCTCTATAAGGCCGGCCCATTTCGTTAGGATGACTTCCGGATCGTGAATCGGACTTTGCTCGAACGTGTCGTGGTTCGGCCAGGTGATTTTCGGAGTAAGCAGGAAGTCGGGGCCGCTGAACCAGCGTTTCCCATTAACGAAGTCTCGAGCCAATAGTCCACGGCTGCATTCGTCAGCTGGATTCTGCTTCCCAGCAATGTGACGCCACTGTGTAGGGTCCGTAAGCTCTAGGATCTCTCCGACCCTGTTAGCCACGAAAGTAGTAAGACGATGGATTGAACGCAACCACTTTAATACTGTCGTGGAGTCGGTCCAGAGGTAGGACTCCTGTACGGGAATCGCGAGCTCCTTCAAAACTGTACAAGACAAACGTGCCGCCACCAGTGCTCCAAGAAGTTCGAGTGTCGGAATCGTTAGTTGTTTTATGGGGGAAACGCGAGACTTAGACATGACAAATATCACTGACCATTCTCCGGAAGTGTAGAACAGTCTCAGGTAACTCACCGCGCCGTATCCTATTTCGGAGGCGTCACTGAACGTGTGGAGTTGGGCGGAGGAAATCGGAGTGTCATCTCTTCTGAAACAGCGGTCGATGGATAACGAATTAAGACATTCGAGTTCGCTTAGCCAAGACTCCAAGGTGTTCGCGAGCCCTGGCGGCAGGTCTTCGTCCCAATCGATGTTGAGACGCCAAATCTCCTGGAGGAGGGATTTTTGCCACAAGTATCACCGGTGACAGGAAGCCAAGCGGATCGAAAATGCTTGATACCGTCCTTAGGAAATTCCTTTACCCGACCGAAGGAGGTGGGCAGCAAATAAGGTAAGTACCATGTCGTCCGCTGGTTTTAGACCGCGGTTTAGCAATCAGGAAAAGCCGAAAAACGCCTTTACGGCTGAGGCGTACATGCGTTGCATTTGCATTGAATATGCTTCAAGTGCAACAAGAACCGGTGCTTGCACGCAAGCAACGCTATTTCTCGGATTAACGAAGCTAGGGGTGGAGAACGAAACGAAAAAGTGGAGAACGGAACGAAAAGAACTGTGCCGGAACGCCAGGCCTCGACAAGCCCCAAGTTTTCGCAGAACAACAGGATCTTTTTTTGGGGACGAGTTGTGCCCCCACATCGCGCAGGCCACCATGATCGAGAAGCCTTCTTTCCAGGCGATGGGGATGGACCCATCCGACAACGCTTTGGGCCAGCGCAAGGCGAACAATCTCTTTCGCCAGATAGCCCCACAACCAATAGATCCGGATGCGTCGGAGTACAATGAGAGAGAGTCGGGTAAGGACCAATCAGGTTGAAGAATTGGAGAGTAACCGTTGAATTCTGGGAGCATGTTTATCCACCATTCGATGTCACTTCGCAGATCGGCATTTATCGTTACAAAATGGAAACTGGCTTTGACTTTGGCTAACGCCGTATAGGCTCTCCGCAAGAAGATCCTACTCATCGGGATGCAAGTGGCCACGGAAGAGAGCTTCCCCACCAAAAACTCCAATTTCTTTTTTCGAACAGTCCTTTCGAGGGAAAAAGCCTTCAACTCTTCGGATATGGCTCTGAGTTTATCGTCTGGGATGGAAATTGAATTTGATACGGAGTCAAGGACGAAGCCCAAGAGAGGAAGCCGCGTGGTGGGGTGCACGGTCTTTTCTTCGGCTAGGGGGATGGCGCAAGATTCGCAAACCGAGGCAAAGGATGCTAATGATTTTGCGCATTCTTCTTTAGATGGCTCGATGAAGTAGAAGTCATCAATGTAGTGGTCGATACCCTCGGAATGGGATACGGCTCGGACGATGTCGCGTAGCAGCCCTGCGAACTCGCAGAACAAGCGCGGGGAGGAGCGACAGCCGAATGGTAATTTGTTATCGTAGTAGAAGAGCCCCCGGCAAGTAAAGCAGAGCAAGGCCCACTGCTCGTTTTTAACGGGAATTAGTCGGAAGGCGTGTTTTATGTCGGCCTTCGCCATGAAAACCGGCTGCCCTTTTTTGGCTAAGTGTTGGATCCGTCGAATCGCGTAGTCGATACCGTGATGCACCCCTTCCCCCACCTCGTCTGGGATCACGTCGTTTACGGCTTCGCCTTTTGGCCTTGACAAATCCATAATCAGGCGAATACCGGAGGGTTTTTTCGGAACAACCCCGAGGGCGTTAAATACGCATGGTTGGAATGGTGGATTATCGAAAGGCCCTGCTACATGACCTTTCAACAGTTCGCCGGCTATATAATCGTCGACTGCCTGACCGTGTGATTCGAGTTTACTTGAGTTGGGTACCTGCCCTTAAGGATGGCGCCTTGTAAACCAATGTTTACGCCGAAGATGAGGTTGAGAAACCATTTCTTGGCTTGGTCAAAATTGATGTATTTCTTGATATGATTAGCAAAGATCAACGCGTTTACTGCGGAGTCAAATACAGGAAAAGGTTGGACCGCAAGGTCTTTGGTCCAATCGTCCGAGAACAGAGGGGGAACAAAAAAAGGCGGGGAAACATGAGGGGAACCTTCGGGTCGCTGCGAGTTTAGTTTTTTGGCAGTCTTGTAGAGTATTTCCTATTGGGATAAGGGGAACGGGATCTTTTGCACCGCGACATCTTCGGACACTTGTGGGCGCCATGCAGCGAGCTTCTGCACTCGAAGCACTCGTGCCTGAAAGAGCAGGCGCCAGCGCAAAAACCTCTATTGAATGTTTTGCAGATTGTGCCGCTGCCTCTGAGCCAGCTTTTGCAGACGGAGCACCGGTGACAGCCAGGGAATGCTGATGGGGCGTTGCTTGAAGACGAAGACGCAGCTCGAGCGGCCTGACAGGAGAACCAGTTTTCATCTTCAAGGGCTAGGTGTGCGGCGAATGCTTCACTGGCATCGACTCGCGACCGAACGGTGGCGTCCAGGTTATTAAACGCAGAAGGGGGCAGGTTGGCCCATGCACCGGCCATATGATGCAAGTGACTTAATGCTGCTAAGGCTAAGCGTAGTTGTGAGGCCATGTCTGGTTTGACGTGAATGGCGTGTAAAAACATTTTAGTAGCTGCGAAGACCCATTGGTCTAAGAGGAGGGGTGACTGACCCTTAACGGTATTCAAGACTTCGAGTTCAGTATCTTTTAGGAAGTCGCAGAGCGGAAAACCGATTTTCCCATTCAGCAGCTTGGAAAGAGCTTCTTGGGTGACAGGAGGCAAGGAGAAGCCGTGGTCGACCGTAAAAGCCGGAGCCACCGAGGCAGCGGCGGCAACAGGAGGCGGGATAGAAGACGCAGCGGCTAGAACAGGAGGCGGGCCAAAGGGGCGGAGGCTGGAACAGGAGGCGGGGCCGAAGGGGCGGAGGCTGGAACAGGAGGCGGAGCCGCGGGAGTGGCGGTTGAGACAGGAAAAGGGGCCGCGGGAGCGGCTGGAGAAGGGGCCGGCGGTGTAGGGGCGCAATATGGAATGCCCGGGAAAGGCAGAGCCGACTGGGTGCCGAAAGGTGAGGCGTACTGCTGGATCGATAGCGGGTTAAAAAGCCCGAATAGCTGAACCCAAGGATTGGGTTGTTAGCGACAATAGGGGTTGAAGTAACCCCCAGGTTTGTGTCGATCCAGATTGCAGGGGTTCTGCTCCCCCCAGAGCTGCAGCGGAAGAAGCTGCAGCGGAAGAAGCTGGATGCGTGGCGGGTTGCGTGGAACCCTGCGCTGAAGGCTGAAGCGAGAGCTGCGACAGAGGTTGTGAACTAATAAAAGGCGCGATCTGCGACGTGGGCTGGGACCGAAGAGAAAGCGAAATGTCTGGGGAGTATGATTACATAATATGATTCGATCAAACGATTGCAAGCTACGATTAAGCACGGAATTCGGTACCAATCTGAACACGATTATTAAATTCTGAACACGAGGCTAATCAATAGAAACGCGTGCTGAGTCGCCCTGTGTTCAGTCAGCACAACACCAGGTTCAGTTTAGGAAGTGGAAACGCAACCTAAGCCTTGGTACCACTGGGTGAGCTGGTGCAAGATCTCGGAGTTCTCCTGCGTTCTCCAGACGGTACTATTAATTGAGATGGCCTGATCAGCCACCAGATGGCTCGCGAAGTCCTCTTTCTTTGTCATTCCGGACAACCTGCGGTTGATAACCTCAAGGTCACCATGCGACGCCGTTCCAAAAAGCCATTTCAGGGCTTCTTCTCCTGCGTCTACTAAGCCTCTCTTACTGCGCCCCCCGCTCGGGTCGTTGGTTAGTCGCCCCAGCGAGGCTGATCGGATCTGGATTTCGGTTAGAAGTTTGTGGAACGGATCTATGCCCTGCACCACTCTTTTGTGCAGGTCGTGTAGCACTCCCTGCAGTGGCAGCATTTGAGATTTTGGCTAGGGGGTGCAAAACCAGCTCTCACGGACGGAAATTTTGTCAATTTATCCGGAGTTTGTTTTATCGAGAGTAACATTTCATAAGCCAGGGGGTGCAATTGCACCCCCCCAAAAAACCCTCAAATGCCGCCACTGACTCCCTGGCTGTCGGTGAACTTTCTACTGCTCCTTGTTTATATATTGAGGGCCTTTCGGGTTTTTATTAGCAGCTGGTTGAGCGGGTGCGGGTCTACGTCCGTAACCATGACCCACCTGGCTCCTGCAAATATGACCTGGCCTTCGTCTTTGAAGAATACACCCTTGTGCACCCCTACTTCCTGTGTAGCACCTAAGGCACCTCCGCAGAGTGGCAACACGAGTAGCGTTATCCAAAGGATCACGCGCCCACCTGTATGGTGAAAATTAGCGTTAGAAATTGACTGGCAAGAGAACACTACATCGTTTATCTATGTCTTTCCCTGAGCCACTTGTGTATTTCGGTACATTTAGGGAAGGGAAGGTCGGGGTTGGTGGGGTTGAAACTCCACGTCACCTTCTCGCGGACCTCTCCTCCAGCAGCATCCTAGGACGCCCTTCAGCCACCGGCGGCCCCTCAGCCACCGGTGGCCCCTCTCTAGCCGCGTGAGCCTGGCTTCTATCGACACTAGTTGGGCCAAGGCTCGGCGGGCACTCTCGCTAACCTGAGCTAGCTCGGCATTCACCGTCTCACTCCGGAGAGCTAGGCTTTCCTCAAGGCGATCCAGTGTGTTCTGCATAGTTCGCAGCCTGGCCTCCGAGCGTTGATCAGTCGCCCTCAATGCCGACCCCAGCTCCCTCAACCAGTGCTCCAGCCCCTCCAATATCGATCCCAAGCTTGGTTCGTAATTGGGGGGCGAACGATGCCAGGACTCAGACTTCCCAAAAGGGTCGGTCCACCGGGTGTCGTTGCGGTCTACCTGTTGAGGGCTCCCATTCCCGGTACGGGGTGGTGGCGTTCGCTCACCTTCGGGGCTACTAGGTCCACCAGGGTCCTTGGAGGAGACCCGGGCACTACGGAGTATCCTCAGCAAATTTCGGGCGGTGGCGCCCCGTCTCTCCATTTTTCTTAACTGGATCTTGCTACTTTTGGTTACTACTCGATCCGTTTTTACTTCGCCTCTGGCTACTAACCCTTATCTGTACTCAGTAGTCTTGTTTACTATCTTATCATTCCTAGGAACTTCTGACCCAAAGCCCTCCTACTTTGGTTAATCGACCTTGTTGGCCAATTGCGTTCTGGGTTTACTAGCCGTGGTCTTCGTTTCCTCCCACCCCCTTCCCCTTTTCTGGAAGAGGAGTGTGGGAGGGATCGACTATCTGGGTACTGAAAGGGAAAGTAATTTGAACCAATATACCCCTTTCTCGTCGTCCACAAGTTGTATTGTGATTTCTCTCCCTCTTTCCTTACTACAAAAAACACAAACACCTAAACGCTACTACAAGGGGTTCCTCCCAGTCCACGTTTCCCCGATCTGGGCGCGCCGTAGCTCAGCCATGCTCACGCTGAGCTGCCGGAAACGCTCCTCCAGCTCCAGTATCTCCAGTCTCCCATTCTGTTTTGGCCAGGCCCAGGCTGTCCTCCAGACCCGCGACTTGGGCCTGCAACTCGTAGATTTCCTTCTGGTTGCACTCCCGTTCACATCGCATTTCCTCGTAGAGGAACGTCACGCGGCCCATGGTCCTCCGGACCGTGGTCAATAACCCGGTTTGACGGCCTGTTGGCACCACTCTGGCTCGATACCGGAGGTTCTCCTGGATCCTCTGTACGACCGGCATTCCTTCGGTATCCGTCCCTGGGTCAGGGGATTCGGATCCACGTCGGGCGTAACGGTCTTCCATTGTCATGGAGGTGACATGGGCGGGCCGGATGGCAATGCTGGCCACCCTACGGGGGGAGGTGGCCTCGAGAGGTCCTGTAGAATCAGGACGTGACCCACCCATATACCTTTCACGGGACACTCGGTCTGGCTCTCGCCGCTTATCACGGTCTCTTGGTTGTAGCAGCACGCCATGGTTTCGGCACTCTCCGTCGGGAAGACTGATTACGAATGATGGAAATGTTCCCCCCATTGGTTGACTAAAGCTTACCGAAACCAGAACGCTGCTGCTCCTCGCTAAACCCTCCTCCTCTCCTAGACTCCTACACCTCATCGGCCTCGATCTCCGTAAACCCACAGGGCGATCTCCGTAAACTTCTCGATCTCCGTAAACCCATCAGGGCGAGCGCTATACGTCACGCTCTCCGTAACGCGAGCCTCGGGCTCCGGAGAGTTTGGGTGAGCGGTTTCGGTTTCCCCATGGGAAAGCAAGTCAGCAAGTTCTATCGCTAGCTCGCTAGCTTCACCGGATACCTTGAGCGTCCGGTCGCGCACTTCGAGATCTTGCTCTTCCTCCAACTTAACGAACAAAGTTGGTTCGTCAAAGTCGTTGACTCGGTCTACAAAGAGTTTGAGCCGCGAAATGTGGACTACGTTGGATTTGCGCCTTTTCACCCCCTGGACCTCGTAATCTACGGAAGACTTTCTACGGAGGATCTTGTGTGGGCCAAAGAAGCGGTGGAGAAGTTTTTCCGACTTCCCCACTTTCCGAACCGGAGTATAAACCCTTACAACATCCCCTATGTTTTAAAAACGCTTCTCGCGAGATTCGCCATAATGATCTTTTTATTTGGCCTGGACTTTATCTAGGCGTTGCCTTACGACGCTAAAAGCTTTCACGATACGACCCGCCATTTGACCCGCCCTGCTTATATCAGCGGAGTCGTCCATCCTGTCCACCTCGGCAGAGGCACCCATCGCCACATCAAGGGGGAGTTTTGGCTCCCTCCCGTAGAGGAGATATAATGGGGAGTATCCTGTGGATTCCTGCCCCGCCGTATTGTACGCGAAGGTCACAGCGTCTAAGCACTCATCCCAATCTCGGTGGTTGCTGCTTACGTACATGGAAAGCATGTCCGCTAGCGTGTGATTGAGACTCTCGGTTAAGCCGTTACATTGGGGATGGTAGGCGGTGGTCGTAGCGTGTTTAGTTTGAAGAATCCTAATCAAATCCTCGGTGAACTCTGCATTAAAGCAGGTACCCCTATCACTCAACAAAGACTCAAGTGCCCCATGTCTCAACACGAGTTAGTTGCCCGAAGAATTTGGCAACTTCCTTCGCCGAGGCTGATGGGCCCACCTTGGTCTCGGTCCACTTGGTCAGGTAATCAACAGCTACAATGATGTGCTTGTTGCCGCGCGGGGTCTCGGGGAACGTACCAAGCAGATCAATCCCAACTTTTTCCTTTTCCAACATCTTCGCCGTTATTGGTAGTAGAGCGATCGGCCGGAAGCCTTTAAGCATCGTGTAGTCTGTTTTCCCTGGTTTGGGGAGTGGGAGACTTTAGCTGTTTTTCATACATCGGGGTAGTGACCGAGGGCGAGTGATGCACAGTAAAGATGAACGAGTGTCTTAGCAATGATTCCCAAAGATCTTTCAGGACAATTGTTTGGATGTCATCCATTCCGGCTGCTTTGTTTCGTCGTAAACTCGAATATTGGATATTTCTTCCACAGTTAAATCGGTATTAGTGTTCGAGTGTGCAATTCCGTTTTCTGTCGCTGCTTTTTCAATCGCTTGATAGATCTGAAACAGGCTTGTACGGATTTGGAATTGATTTGCACTTAAGTCCGGATTAAGCCTATTTATTGGTGCGTTAAGGAATTGGTCAAGTTCGACAACTTTTTTTTATAAGCGAGTTTAACTTGCACTTGATTTGGGATCAACTGTTTGAGAAGAACTTGGGAGGGAGTTGTATTTTCACGCTAGGGGATTTGCATGTCTGAATAAAGATGGCAACTCCTTTCTAGAAATCTCATTCAACATTTTCACCTGGAACCTGTGACGCACTCAGTATATCCTTTTCACTCTAGAAAGAGGTAAAAATTGAATGGGGCTAATTAGGGTAAATAAGGGAAAAATAGGATGTAACTTATTATAGACTGCCTTCACTTTAAGCTTTCAAGAATAGCTAGTGGAAAGGAATAGCTCAACGAGTCCTATATAAAGTCTGATTTGTTTCCTATCAATCAGTCTGCAGCGAAGTCTTGCCTAAAAATGGAGTCCTGCATTTACAAGTATTTCACCCTTGCAAAGGATTACTCGTTTGAAACAGTTGCCAATTTGTATGGAAATGCATTTAACGGACTTGTTCGATTCCTTTGCTAGGAATTGGATTTTGATTTGAACTTGTATAAAAGTTAGTACAAAGACTTGGATTTGGAACTGGAATTGGTTTTTAGGACAAAAGAATGACTAGGACTTGGAGTTGCAATTACCTGTAACTGAGCGAAAGGAGTTGGACTTCGTTGAAATCATTTTTTTCGGACTTACGTACAAGCCTGATCTGAAATTACGTGTTTGGCCTTAGTATCTGTTGCTGCATCCTTTCTAAGTTGGTCCCAAATCGCTTTTTCGCAGCACCACGAAGCCGATCATTTGGGAGCAACGACTCTTGTGAAAGAAAGCATAACAGCTCTTGTCTGATTCGTTATAAAAGTTGTCTTCAAGGGAGACCCCAATGTATTTGGGTAGATAATTGGGACCCATGTGAGATCGATTGTGGACGAACGGCCACGTTCGGTTTGAAAAGTTGGAAGGTTCCAGTCGTTATACAGCTGTAGATTGTGGTCGGTAATGAAATCGAAGAATTGGCAGCCTGCCGGATCTGGAAGCTTATCATCCCACAGACTGTTTCAGTCAGTATGTTTTTGCTTTCATGCATCGTAAATATTTGCGTCAGCAAATCAGTCCGCAAATCAAGTCTGCAAATCAAGTCTGCAAATCTGATCCGTGTTATTAGGTCACGGCCATTCCACAGTAGCCCTAGTCTTCTCCATATCCGTTTGTATTCCATCTTGATTCGCCACATTATCCAATGAAGGTGACTGTTTCTGGACAACATACAAACTTTTCCTACACACTATGCAGGGCTGTAAGTGTCGCGATAAACTCCCTGGAACTAGAAAATACCTTTTGTTCGGGATCAATTCCATTAACTTCCATAAGCTCTCGAATCCGGGTACTATCTGCCTGGTATGGCCGCTGGTTCACACAGTCTTTCTCACACACCCTACACTGTAAAAAAATTTTCTGTCGTTTTACTCAATATTGTGAGTGCAGCATTTTTCACCATTAAAAAGTGTAGTAAAATAAAAACTCAAATTTTTGTGTGAAATTTTTACTTGTCACTTGAGTAAAAATTTTAAACATTTATGTGAAAATGTTACACATTCTTTAAGTAAAAATTTTAAACTTATTCTGTGTAAAAAAACATTTTTTTACGTTGTACTCATCCTTTGAGTAAAAATTTTACCCATATTTTGAGTAAAAATTTTATACTTTTTCTGAGTAAAACAAGTCCTTTGAGTAAATATTTTACACATCCGTAATGTTCTGAAGCTGATAAGTTAAGATAACTGTTTCTTAAAAAGGGTCCCTGTATTAGCTATCCTTGTTCGTCACCATAATAAAACATCCCGCCCACGCTGGCGGTCATCCACCCAACCATAACTCCAGAATACTACACACATCCTTTGAGTTAAAATTTTACACTTCCCTTGAATAAAACAAGTCTTTTGGGTAAAAATGTTACATGTCCTTTGAGTACAAATTTTACTAGTCCTGTTTTGAGTAAAAACAAGTCCTTTGAGTAAAAGTTATACACGTTCTTTGAGTAAAACATTCAGAATACGCCGTAATTAGGGAAACATGTTTACTGAAAAATATCCGTCGATTTTAAAAACTAGAGCGCGCCTACCCACCGGCTTCCCCCGCCGGCAGGCGGGTTGTCGGACTGACCGAGCCCGTATTCCATGGCGGTTCTGGTTTGAAGCCGCGGCTCCTGGCCCCCGAGTCCTTACTTTTTCCTGCTGGCGCCGTCTTGCCGCCAGATTGGGTCTCGTGTCTTCCTCTCCTCTGTGATCCTGGTTCGTTCTTTTGTTAACACCTGCCATCCTTTTTTCTACCCCTATCCTCTCCACACACCCCCTCTTTTTTTTTAGCAACCCTTTCCTCGTTCGTTCTTCCCCGTGTCTTACTTTCCTGTTCGTGTGCCCCTCTCCCCAGTACGCATATGCAAGCCCCTTTCGCGTGCTGGGACCCTCGCTTAATACCCTCCCTCGGTTCCTTTGCGACTGACTGACCTTCCGCCCGCAGCGCCAGGATAGTATATTATCCTAATCCGGCGCTAGGGGTCTCCGGTCAGTGTAAGTGATGGGCAAAGAGCGCACCCCCACATGGAAAGTCCCTCCTTTTGTGCAGGAACTCCAGAAACCCCAGCAACCCCAACTTTTTTTTTTCGTTAACTCCCGGGTCTTTGTGCAACAATACCTTTTCTCTCCGTCCTACTCGTTTTCTTCCTTTCTTTCTCGGTTTTCCCCTCCCGTCAAAACTCACGAAGCGTACGCGGCCAAAAACAATATTGGCCCAAGGTCAAAATTCCCATAACAAAACTGCTGCCTACCTGTGCTCCCGATGTGTTCGCTACCTCGGGCCGAACGTCCCCCCTCTTCGATCGCTTAGGCGCCGTTGGCGTGCAAGCCATCGCGGCCGCCTTCTCTATCAGGTCATGAGCCAGGAGCCTTCACGCTTCAGCTGTGATTGCGTCGACCACCACTATCAGCTTCCATATTTCCTCATTCTTACCCGTTAGGGCCTCTATCTTTGCTACTAATGCTTCCGCGTCAAGGGATTCTAACGTTTCTCCATCGCTAGATCTCGCCATTGTCCCGTCTCTGTCGTGGAGTCTAAATTTCACGATTACATCCAATATGTCTACTCCGTGCAAACTTGTCTCGCCGTCCCACACTACATAGTTGGCCGCCATGATTTTCACTTGTCCGTGTTTTTTGTGTGTTTTTTTTAACTGTCTGGAGCTGCGCTGAAACACGTCTATGACCTCGCTTGGTTCCTTTGCGACTGACTGACCTTCCGCCCGCAGCGCCAGGATTGTTAAAAGAAGGGTTAGGGTGGGTAGGGAAAGGAACTCGCCGTACGTGACGCTGTCTTCTTGGGTTGGGCAGGACCGATTGCCCAGAACTGATGACCGACCGACACCTGTACCGTCCTTATATAGCGAGGTGAAAGGTTAAGCTGTAACAACGCCAAGGTCGGGAAAGCCGGAATAGCTAAGGCAATTATCCAAAGCACGCCAGGGCCCTAGAAAGGAGAAATCGCCATTCCTTCGAAGCAAGGCCCCAAGCCCCTGAAGTGAGAGGAGACGGGTAAGCGAGACCCTTTCTCCCGCAAGAACGGAGTGCCTATAGACCAGACTTGTGCCTAAGCCCAAAAAATGAACTTGAACAAAATCAAGATCACTCTATTTTATTATAAGACATCAAAATCCAAGTCCAGACCTTCATACCGCCAGAAATGCAAGTCCAAATCAAAATCATGTCAAGAGAAAAATAACTTAATCAATCTCAAGCTCTTTTAATGGATTTGACTTATCCATTTCAAGCCTTTTTCTGTTTTATCTCAATAGTCCATACAAACATACATATAAATAGCATAATTGTACATATTTACATATACAATCTGTTACATCTTAAAAACATAAGTTTTTCAAAAACTTCAGGGGTCATCCTGGCTCGTTCAGGTCTTAAAATTTTTCCACCATAGCTAAAAATTCGCTCCACTGGAGCTGAAGTTGCGGGGGTGTGCAAAAACTGAGCAGCTACCTTGGCTAACTGTGGGAATCTGGTGGCATTACTTCTCCAATATTCGTAAAAATCAGCTGCTTTTGGAATACAGGGTTCAGACATATACGTTTCGAGTTCACTTAAGGGAGCGTCCTTTAATGGCGATGCAAAATTTTTTGTCGTAACTGTTTACTCCCCATTATGTTTGTCCTTGCACCCCCCGTATGGTGGCGCTAGGAGGCCATGCGGGGGTTGCGCTCTGGTTAAGTTTTCCTCCGAAGGGCTACGTGGCCTTTTTGTGTTATCGTGTTTTGAGAGAGTCACGTCCGNTTACTCCCCATTATGTTTGTCCTTGCACCCCCCGTATGGTGGCGCTAGGAGGCCATGCGGGGGTTGCGCTCTGGTTAAGTTTTCCTCCGAAGGGCTACGTGGCCTTTTTGTGTTATCGTGTTTTGAGAGAGTCACGTCCGATTTCCCAAGTAATAAACGTCGTTCAAACTGCAGTTATCGTGGCATTACCTTTAATTTAGTTTTACTGTCAAATAATTTAGACATTTTTCAACTCCGATATCCATTTGATAAGCCAGTCCTCCACAACATGTTTGTCATCAAGATCAATTATAGGAAAACCACAAACAGGTTTTAGGAAAGTACTGGCCGGAAGGTGGAAACAGTCCCTTACTCCCCATCTTTTTTAACCTCAGCTTTTCCCAGCTATCACCTCGCATTGTCAACGTCGGGGATCAGCAAAGGATTCCTCCGACAAGGAAATAGAGGTGCTAATTGTTCCCAGAAGCTTTCGGGGCTTCTTCGGCTCATATACCCCAGCAACCACTACGCAAAAGCAAAACCGTACAAAAGCATGTTTTGCCACCAGCAAAGAAAATTTTGTAGGAGTAGAGGATGGCGTCACTTTTTTGCCAACCCCACCACCCCCTTGTCATCAAGCGTCAGCATTTGCCTACCCAACCCACCCACCCACCCACCCCCGTGATGGCGCCATTAAAGGACGCTCCCTAAAGCAGTGCTTGATTTTTCTTGGTGCGGCGCGTCTCCAAACAGCAAAATATCCCGGCTGGACTGATGATCTTCAAAGCGGGCGCGCTTAGATACAGGAGGGGATGATTCAATGACGTGCATCTCTTCTCTTCCACCGCTTCTGAGCTTACTAGCAATCAATCTACGCACTTCACAACCTTCCTCGAGGTGCAAACACCAGCTTCCTAACTTAAATCTGGGTTCAAGGGCTGTCGAAATTTTAAAAAGAGATGAGGCTTTCATACTGAGTCATTCGAAAGTCAATAGAATATTTTAAACTATTGAAGGTTTTTTACAATGTGATGCTTCAAAAGCAGCTAAATAACGCCTTTGAGCTCTAACAAATGGAATAGCACAGCTGATTGTCGGGCTTTTTTCTGATTGGATAAGATCTGTGACTTCCTCCAAAATCGTGAACAATCGAATGAACTCACTCAGAAAACTACGGTCATCGGAAGTTATTCTATGGTTTGGGACGTACCTATTAAGATCTTTCGAACTGATCTTAACCACTGATCGGATTGCTTTTAACTGCGAGTTCCAGCGCGTTTGATTAAAGGAATGTGAAATGAGTTCTAAAGCATGCAGAGCTTCACTTGTTGACAAAGATTGTTTGCTACGCCTGATGACATTTGCGACTTTTTGAAATACATCGTGAAAATCGGCACATTCCTTTAAGCCATCTCGCACAACTAACTGTAGTGTGCATGCAAAACACCTAACATGAACTAGATCAGAAGGAAGCTCAGCCTTTATATCAGAAGAGAAGTTTTCTTGATCAGATAACCTCATGGGTTCACTTTCGTGTGTTCCCCTTCACTACCAGAAGGATCTTCCGAATTATCAGTAACGTCAATGAGGTCTAACATTGGTAGTTGCACTGAAAAAGCCTTCACCATATTAGTGGCGTTATCTGTCACTATAAAGCTAATATCAGAAAAATCTAAATCAAAAGAGCTAAGAAGACTTTGCAATTCAGATACAATGTTAGTGGCTGTGTGCTTATACGCAAAATGTTTGCAAGTAAAAGTTAGGCTGTGAAAGGTCCAGTCCTTTAAGAGGTGGCCTGTCACTCCTAAATAGCCCTGCATGGATCGATTCGTCCATAAGTCTAAGGTCAGACTGACTGGGGAGGACATTGATTTCAAAAGCTCTTTTATCTTCAAGGTAGCTGTGTTAACAAACTGAGGTATAATTGTACCAGTCAAAGCTTTACGGGATGGTAGTTCGAATCTGTGATCAAGGGCGGAAACAAAGTATTTAAAAAACTCATCGTCTACAATGCTAAGCGGGAGCATTTTTGAAGTTAATTGCGTAACTAGCTTCAGAGAAAGAGATTTTGCTCGTGTGCTCGATGAAGGATAGGAAGTAGATGAGTTAGGGTCCTTCTGAGATGGCAAAAAGAATACGGATATGTCGGGGGCACTCACGCTTAGGGAAGTAGTGGATTGCTTTCTTTCCTTCAAAAACTTGCCGTGTTGGACAGGGTGCTTACGCTGTAAACGAAAATAATTAATTGTAATTGTAGCTAATTACATTTTCAATAAAAATTTAACCGGGAATTTTTACCTTCATATGTCTAATTAAATTTGATGTAGCTCTGTTTGATGAAGAATAGGTCTTCGAACAGGTATTGCAATTCACTTTGAAGTTGACGTCAGCAAGACTATAGCCCTTCACTAAGGAGAAATAGTTGTATATGCAAGGCCCCTCCATGCTTTGCAAAGGTCAAATGTTAACCGTTATTGTAGTACAAAAATAACCCAATTTATATAGTGCTTAGCCCGACTATCTTATTCTACACTTTCATAATCCTTTGCTGTTACATTGTCGTGAGGTGAAAACGATTAGAAGAGTCAAGACTCAAGAGTGTAATTTTCCCCTGTCGAACACTCCAAAAAAGAGCCTTGAAATCCGCCTTGAAACATCCGCATTTCTATTTAAGCCCTTTCCCCATCATTGCAAAGGGTTAGCTTTGAAATCAAGTTCAAGTTCAAATCATTGCAAAAAGAGCTTGTCATAAATTGTCAAGCCTTGACTTCGTAAAAATGGTCGTAAATCGGACTTAAATCCACCTCAAGTTCAAATCGGCACAAATCTGCTATAGATCAACTAAAGTTGCTTAACCAGCCTAAGCCGGTGAAGCTGCCATTATAATTATACAATACCAGAAAATGATAAACGAATAATAAGGCACATTGCTCGGACAGGAAAAGTTCCAATGTTCTGTGTAACATTATTTCAAACATTATGTAAGACATTTGAAAAGGCATCTATATGAGCGCTCAAATAGATGTCGTTCCGAATGTGGAAAAAGTAAAGCACAAGTAAATAATGATGACAAAAACATTATAAAAAATAAGCTATAGATTAAAAAATGAACGCAGCATTTGAAAACATAACAAAATGCGCTACAAAAATTGACAATGAATGGGCTATTCATTTGACATGCTCAATTTAATTTCATTATGTCTTGCTATTTCGGGTGAATGGTTGCAGATTTCCTGCGCTCACCCTTTCTTTTTGAGCTTTAATCGTAAAGATGTTCCTAAATTAGATTGTCATGAATATACCTAACCACTGATGTTTTTAAATTCTTACACGCTCAAGAAACTCCATTGTTGCCTGTAATTTGGCTGGGTATTTTAGCCAAAAACGAAAATAGCATCCAAAAGCCATAAGTATCGCATCGGTTAGCTTGTTGAACTCCTTCAACATGAATTCCTCGACAACCACGGTGTACCTTTTTGCTTCAAAAATGCTTGGTACAAATGCAAAACAAGTTGGGCGTGCGTAATACCATTTGACGCAACTTTGTCACAAACAGTCTCCTACAAAAAAAGAGAAGATTCATATATTTCAAAACGTACTTGATATTTTTGGTCTATTTTACAATTACCTCAAATAAGTGTATCAAATGGGAGAGATTTTCCCGGAAAAGTCGTGTAATGATTGGCACCGCGGCGTGGACGAAACCAACCTGTGAACGCTGGACGGCATTGAAGACTTCCGCCTTGCTTACAAGCTCCATGAGTTCCACGTCTTTGGAACCTTTCGTGAGTACTTCTCGGCTCTCTTCCATATGATGGCAGCTTCTGTTTCTTGATTTGCTTTTGCAATAGTCAGGACATCTGGAAAACCAACCAAACTAGACAAATGCAAATTGAAGAACTCTTCGTTGAAGAGAAACGGAAATGTGGCCTTGACATCTTACAGATATCTTGTCCTCAATCAATTTACGTTGGTACCAGTATGTTTCACGCATTAGACGTGTTACTTCACCCTTGTTCGGCTAACGCATTTCGTACAAGCGTAGGAGATCTTCTGCTTTGGCTCCTTGCGTTTCTTCAGTCTCGCACTCTGGTAACAATGGTGAATAGTTCTTACACCCATACGTATCAGCTGACGCGAACTTCTTTCGCTTAGCTGCTTCTACCGTTGCTGATGCAGGCAATTTTCTTTTTTCTTTCTTCGCTTAATTCTGTAACCTACGGTATACTGCCAACACAAAGGAGTTGTAGGTTGGTCTCGTTGGGACATTTTTAGCACCTACATACATATCAGCAAAAGTATCCGGGTACTTTTGTACCCGGATACTTATCTTTGTCTTTGTCTTTGTCTTTGACAATGTGTTCAATGTTTGACCAGCAAGCCTTTTTGCTTCCTGTGGCTTCTTCAATAGCATCCGCGATCATTCTAACTACGTGTATCCTGTCTTCGTCGTTGAGCCTAAGCTTAGCTCGAAAGGCTTCCAAAGCGCTTTCTTTCATTCGATGCTGTTACGGCTCGAACAACGTTTCTTACGCGTAACACTAGAGATTCAAATTCGGGTTTTTCGTGGGAATCAAACGCTTGTCTATTTTAACGGCATAAAACAAATCACTAAACAATTACAATAAGCTAAGGTGTAAAACGTTGAAAAGAAGACCAAGATTTGGTCGCTACGTAGTCTAACGTGTCGTCAGTGTTAGAGTCCGAAGGCAACGACCAGAATCAGAAACAGACAGTTGGTTAAATAGTCAAGAGTCTTTGTCTGTTAGTTCCGTGCGAAACATGCCTTTCGCACATGTGTTTGCAGTTAGGATTTTCATGCAACAAATCTTCTCAAGGGGTTCCATGCAAAAGGTACCCCTTGCCTAACTGTCAGTCGAAAGAGTCAATTTTCGTCCCAGTTTTACGATATAATAGACCATCGCTGGGCATCTGGTTCTAGCCTCAATGGGAACGGTCAGCAGCCGCTCCCACCTAGGCATACCAGTTCGACGGTCAAGCGATGGCCTGTCTTAAACAAAGGGTAGGTCATTCAGTCAAATAACCAGTTTATCTGAGTCACGTGTCAGATACTAAATTCAAGCAACTATATGTTTGTCCCTTCCGGAGTGATCCGGAACATCGCCGACCCTGTTTCCTTGCTAGGAAACACCTTACTCCCTGGTCTCTTCCAGCAGACAAAGTTTCACAGTGGGGCGCGTGTATTCCCCACTTGCTGTCTTGACTGTTGCAGCTCTAGTCTGACCGTCCGGACCGGGCAGCGGTCTGACGATGCGGCCAAGCGGCCCGTGACCACGAGGCGAGTGGTGGTCGACGATAAGAACAAGATCTCCTTTTTTGACGACTAAGTCGGGAAGCGTTCATCATTAACGTGATGATGAAGTTGTCCTTCGCAACATGGCCAGCCCATTTGCTAGGAAGGACTTCGGGGTCCGACATAGAGCAATCCGTGGTATCTTCCCACTTGGGCCAGTGCGGCCTGGGCCCGGTAAGAAAGTGAAGGCCAGTGAACCACCGATGCTGCAGGGTAAGCTGAGAAGCGGACACACCTCTGCTGGCATCATCAGCCAGATTTAGCCGTCCGGCGACATGGTTCCATTGCTCCCCTCGCGAGAGTTCCAGTATCTCGCCGACCCGGTTTGCGACGTATGTAGTAAACCGACAGGTCTTTGACTTGATCCATTTTAAAACCGTCGTGGAATCTGTCCAGAATACGGTCTCCTGCAACGTCAATCGCAGTTCGGTGGTGATGGCTTGTGCCAGCCGAGCACCGATCACGGCTCCTAGCAATTCAAGGCGTGGTATGGTCAGCTGACGTAGCGGATCCACACGGGCTTTAGCCATTACAGAGGCCACGTCGACAGCACCATTGTCGTGCTCAAGGCGTATGCAAGCCAACGCGCCATATCCCGCCTCGGAGGCGTCGCAGAACACGTGAAGCTGCACGGAGCGCGGTAGACCAGCGGTTTTAAAGTAGCGTGGAATAACGAGGTTTTCCATGTACGAGAGTTCACACAACCAGGATCTCCACGGTTCTTTTAGACAGCCTGGCAAGGCCTCATCCCAATCCTGGTGGGTCCTCCACACTTCTTGTAGGAGGGCTTTTGCAGTCAAGACGACTGGAGCTAGGAATCCCAGTGGATCGAATAAGCTGGCTACTGTGCGCAGCACCTCTCTTTTCGTACGGGGCTCTTCTCGAACATTTACTTTGAACGAGAAGGCATCGGTTTCTGAGTTCCATAAAATTCCAAGAGTTCTCTCAGCAAGTCATCGAGATCCATATTCATCCTGGGATCAAGGCGTTCGGTTGGTGGTAGGGAGCTCAGAATTCTACGCGAGGAGGAAAGCCATTTCGTTAAACGAAAACCGCCTCGGTTGAGCAATGTGGTAAGCCCCCTGCAGGTATCGAGGGCTTCGTTCTCCGTTTCCACGGAATCCAAATAATTGTCGACGTAGAACTGTCGCTCAATCTTGGTTTGAAGTTCGGGGGATTCTGTAACGAAGTCTCTTGCTACTTGGCGAAGTGCATAGTTGCACACGGTTGGCGAAGAAATGGCTCCAAAAATTTGTACCCGCATTTGATACGTAGAGGGGGCCTCGTTGCTATTCGGTGCCCTCCACAAGAATCGAAGTGCCGGTTGATCATCCGGACGTACCAGAACTTGATGGAACATTTTCTCGATGTCCTATAAGACAGCAACCGGATTTTCGCGGAAGCGGATCAGGAGTCCAACGAGGCTGATCAGTAAATCGGGTCCTGGAAGAAGGCAATCATTCAGGGACGTACCATGATGTCGAGTGGACGAATCGAAAATTATTCGTACCTTCACAGGCCTATTCGGGTTCGTGACTCCGTGGTGTGGGAGATACCACATCCTTCCACGGGGTCCGTCGAGGTCTGTTGCTGAGCTTTTCCGCGTGTCCCAGCTGTACGTATTCGTTAATTATGGCTTCGTAGTTTCGGGCATATTCGAGGTTGGATCAGAAACGTCATTCAAGGCTAAACAATCGACGAAGAGCGGCGTCACGATTATTCGGTAGCGTAACTTCATTTGACTTCAATGGAAGGCCCACTTCGTATCGGACGCCATTATGCCGGATCGTGGAGCCCATTGACTTAAGAGCTAGGCCATGATCAAGTCGCTGAAGTTGGGGAGTTTCCTTAATCCCTAAAGACTCAATTTCCCAAATTTCTGAACCATGGAATGCAGAGTGTCGTCCGTGTGTGACTGCTGGCAGGTTCACATGGCCACACACGGATGGAGCTTTGCTGGAAGCCGAGCTCCCGGAGTCGACTGGAAGGCGCCAGACGACACACCAACCGAAGGGATTATGAATAGCCTTCGGAGCGTTCGTGTCTCTGGGTGGTTTTCGGACTTCCAATATGTCGTGAGCATCCACGGCGTCCATGCTTAACAGAACGGTGACTTCTCCAGAATCGATAGAGGATAAGTCCAGCTTCTCCAGGTGTTTCCACGTGCGTTTAAGCCTGGGCCATTCCAGATACCTGCGACTCACGTTGAGTCGAGTTACAGTGCAGGCATCGGTTACCTTCAGCCTAAAATCTCCGGAGCGGGAAGAAGCCATAAAATTTACTCGACGAGTCGCCACTTGGGGGTCGGAACCGTGAAAGGTTCCCTAAAGAACGATTTGCTTCGGGCCTTCGAGTTTTAATAACGCTGCAATATCATCCCTAACTAGGGAGGCTTCACTGCTATTATCGAGCAGGGTCTCGCAGGTGATGCCATTTGCAGACAGGCACACCGGTACGACGGATAACAGCACGATATCATCGTGTTTCTGGGTCGTCATTGCATTGACGTGGTAGTTTGCAGTATCTCCTGCAGCTACCGGCGAGGATGGTTTAGCACCAGTGTTGCTGCCCTTTCCATCGTAGGCTCTGGGGGCTCCACGGAGAAGGGGATGGTGCATCCTCTTGCATTCGCCTATGCTGCATTCTTTTCCGACTTGCATGTCCCGACTAAGGTGACCGCGCTCGAGGCAGCGAAAACAGCATCCCTTAGCTCTGGTCAATGAGATCCTTTCAAGGGGAAGAGGCTCCGGAACATGACACAATTTTCCAGAGGGTGGGACTGGTGGCAGGCAGGGCACTCTTTACCCTTAATCGGTGCAGGTTGGGCTCCGGCTGTAGCGAAGACTCCCTTGCGGTTCGAGGGGTTCCGGTCCTTCCCCTGGTTATACGGGTTTTCGGTTTTCTTCAACTCCCTTTTCGGACCTGTCTCCTTAAAGGGTTCTATGGCCTCACCAGGGCCTCGCTCATGACCATTTCTTCGAGCCAGGAATCCAGGTCAATTAGGGTAGGAGGACGTGGCATTAAGGAAAAAACGCGACGTCCCCATTTATTGTGGAGTCTGAGCGGGAATTTTTGGACAACTTGGTAAAGTCCGGTGGAGGATAAGACCTCCCGGCCAATACCCGTGTGTACCAAGGTATACACCGCTCCGTGCAATTTTAAAGAAAAATCTTCCGACGATTCAAAATCGTCGTTCTTCAAGACAGGCAAATCCAACAAGTTCTGAATATAGGCCTGGGTCAGAAGCTGCGGGTTGCCATATCTCCTCTTCAGTTCTTCCAAGGCCTTCGGGTATAGCATGGGGCTATGCAAGGTTTGCGCTATGCTGTCGCGGATTTTTGGGACCAACAGTTCGCGAAATATTGCTATTCGTTGTGCATCGCTTGGGACGAGGTCATGCACCAGGCTCTTGAAAGTCGCACTGAAGAGTGGCCATTTGGTGGGATTCCCATCAAACGGATTAATGTCAATCTTAGGCAGCAAGCCAGTTGCCCAAGGAGTAGCCGCTTGGTTTACTGAAACTGCTGGGGAGACAGGTTTCAGTCTCTCGATCCACGAGTTGGGTGACGCCTCGGACGCTTCTAACGTAATTGTAGCGTTGGGTATAGGCGGCGGTTCAAAGGATCGCATCGATGGGCTACCTTGGGTTGTGTTTAGAGCAAGATCGACCGGGGAACTCGGAACGAGAAGTGCGATTGTCGGGCGCCTATTCGTGTTACTCACGGTCGTCGAGAACGTTGACGAGGAGTTAACTACAGTTTCACGGGCCGGACCTCCGGTAGGAATAAGTCCAGCGGTGGACCTAATCGTCACGAAGTCTGGCACATCTTCTGTAGCTTGTTCCTCGTCAACTTCCTCCCGCAATAACTCCTCTTGTAGACACTGATGTTCCAACAATGCTTCGAGGCTCCTTTGAGTCCTTTCTGCGTCTATCTGTTCTAGCTGTTCTAATGCTTGCTGCTCTAATGCTCGCAAAATGCGAGACTCTTCGGCACGCTTTTCCCTTCCTTGTCTCGCTATCATCACTTGAAGCTCGGTTTTTCGTCGTTGCTTCTCAGCTACACGAAGCCGCGCTCTCGTGGTAGAGGAGGCCGACGAAAATGCCTCCTTCGACGAAGCTAGTGACGAAGTCGTTGATCGGGACTCCAAGTGTTCATTTATATCGGCGAAACAGTTTAGCGTGACTTGGTCCACTTCACTCAACCACTGATGCTCAGTCAGGTCATCAGCGGTGGCACCTTTGGCTTCCACATAATTTTTATGATGTTCAAGGCACGCGGCAGCAAACTCCATGAGCATGGAACGGAAAACGCGTAGTTCTGACTTACTTCCGCGTTCGGAAATGTGTCCCGCAATCTTGTTTGCGAGGGCATTATGCTGCCGCTTTGCGTTGGTTCGTAATTGTTTTAGTGCATTCAAATTCGGTGCACTATCCTCCAAATCACGCTCACTTGGCACGGTATGGGTTTCGGATGTCGCTTTGGCCATGGTAAAATTGTACTTTCGTTAGTTCCCGGGTTTCGGCACCAAAAAGTAATGTTACGGCTCGAACAACGTTTCTTACGCGTAACACTAGAGATTCAAATTCGTTTTTTTCGTGGGAATCAAACGCGTGTCTATTTTAACGGCATAAAACAAATCACTAAACAATTACAATAAGCTAAGGTGTAAAACGTTGAAAAGATTTGGTCGCTACGTAGTCTAACGTTTCATCAGTGTTAGAGTCAGAAGGCAACGACCAGAATCAGAAACGGACAGTCGGTTAAATAGTCAAGAGTCTTTGTCTGTTAGTTCCGTGCGAAACATGCCTTTCACACATGTGTTTGCAGTTTGGATTTTCATGCAACAAATCTTCTCAAGGGGTTCCATGCAAAAGGTACCCCTTGCCTAACTGTCAGTCGAAAGAGTCAATTTTCGTCCCAGTTTTACGACATAATAGACCATCGCTTGGCATCTGGTTCCAGCCTCCATACCAGTAGGCATACCAGTTCGACGGTAAAGCGATGGCTTGTCATAAACAAAGGGTAGGACGTTCAGTCAAATAATCAGTTTAACTGAGTCACGTGTCAGATACTAAATTCAAGCAACTATATGTTTGTCCCTTCCGGAGTGATCCGGAACAGATGCCATGGGATTTTAAAATTCTGATTCAGTTAACATTATCCTGGGTGTCACGTTCCGAGATGAGCTTCCTAACGAGAGCACGTCACTGTAGCTTTTGGATGAGACATAACTTGAAGACGGGCCGGGGTTGCTATAAAACAGCGGTTCCTCCGATGCGACTGCTGAGGGGTCGTCCTTGTGTGAGTTATTGCCGGGGCTCAACAAAGCTACAAATATTGAATAGAGATTATAATAACCGCGCAAAACATACAGACAACTACTTACTAAGAGTTGCAGCTCTCCGTAATTTAACGACGTGGATCAATTTAAGGGGGGGGGGTAAGCAGAGTCGTTCAGCATAATAAAATATTCATTTCTAATATCCATATCTTGTAATACGTCCTTAGTGGTCTGTTTTTCTTCATCCGTCAGGTAGCCTGGGGCGTTCTCGATGAAACTTTCCATTTTCAAAACTAAAAGAAAACCAAACACTAAGCTTTGCGTCTTAAAAAAGATCTTAGGTGTTATATAATGGAAGCCACGGTTCATGACATAATAAGGCAAAACTTAATAAACTACTGTGCGAGACAAAATCCATTTCCTGCATCATCACATCTTCATGTGTGACAAAGTAAATACCAAGATTTTCATGGTAGGTAAGTTCTGAGAGAGAGAAGAAAGCAATCTTCATTTTGGTTAGGAACCAATATTGAAGAGATTTTTCCAAACATGACGTTTTCTAATAGTGCATCAGGCTTGGAAACGGCTTGCCACATGTTCTTCTTGGGTTGGCGTTTTGCCCTTAGGGCAAGCCTACCTTTAGTGAACATGCCTCGATCGTTTAAGACAGCTTCTATGCTTTTCAAATGGCATTCCTGATGTCCCTGTGCAAATAAAAATCTCCGGGCATTTCAAATGGGACTTCACATTCCTGTGTCCCTGTTCAAATAGTGTCCTATGCAAACAAGCTTTGGTCGTTCTAGATAGTTCATGTGCTTTTGGAGTGGGGAAGAAACTTCGTACGCTGTCCTTGTGCAAGAGTGCTCAATTGTTAATTATAATCTCCCATTTGGGTTTCTTGGTTTGGCTTCAACAGGCCTTCTTATCGAATCAGTGCATCCAAGTATATCCAACATCCAACATTAACATCCAACATCCATCCAACATTAACATCCAAAATCCATCCAACATCCATTCCAACATCCAACAATTTCCAAGCATACCCAACATCCAATGGAAACAGCGCTATTAACCACACTTACGTTCATCGTACTTGCCTTTGTAATCATTCTTTGGCACATGGAGTGTTTCGAATTTATTACAACAGTATATCCAACATCCAAAATCCAACATTCCAATATTCAACAATCAACATGAAACATCCAAGAAGAGGCGTTCTTTGCCTAATCGGTGGTTCTTTTCTTACTATTTCATTCTAATAGCTGTCACAGTGATCAGTGTTTAAACTAGCTACTGTTATATTACAATTGCATTTCACTATTTACACAAATTAGAGAAAACATTCCCTTTCTTTCGTGATCAATCTTTCATTAATCCTATGGGTAAGGATTAGATTACTATAGTTTCCCTATAGTCGATTTTTTGGGACAGTATAGTACATATGCTTGCTGCACTTCGACGCTCTCCGATTCTTGCCTATGCGCGATGTCTGTCACGGCACGCGATTTCGCATTGAGGAAGAAGTGGAGGTGTTCTAGAAGAATTGCCTCTTCTAAGGAACTTTGAAGGATAATATTAAGTTCCAGCAAAGTTAACACGTGAATGATAGCTATATCATGTCGTAATCGTACCTATCTTGTAAATGGTAATGGTATTTCATTATGTGAAAACGTAAAAGTGTAATAAAATGTCGTTATTTACTCATATTATAAAAAAGATGTAATTTTTCTCGTCACAATAGTAAGCGTATAATAATGACTAGTAGTGAAACACTACAACATAATAGTACCCTCAGCCGTTCTAGGTTGTCCAGATGCGCCTTGAACATCTACGCTATCCGATTTTGACCTAGAACCAACGCCTGTCACAGCTCCCGATTTACCATTAATTAAAAAATGTACATTTTCTTCTAAAAGAAGGGCTTCCTCCAAAGCTTCACACTCGCGGTTTTTAGAACCTAAAATAGTACTCATACTGGCCCCCACCGATAAAGCTGCCTTTCACGTTCACGGAAACACGATTCACAGTGCTTTAAAAATAAGTCGTAACAAGTGTTGAGTTCTTACTTTTAAAACTCAGTAACTTATAAGGTAGACGTAGGCAGGCGGTTTTAAAGAATATTGGTTTATTTAGAAAGAAACAGAACACTCTTCGCTCCCCGACCAAAAACACTTTCTTACAAAACCAAGTGCTCCGTCGTAGTCACCTGTAGACCATAAGCTCTACTCCGTTCAACTAACCACGTGGCGCGACCCAGGCTTCCCTGTTTATCCTGGCGTCGTGTGCCACTGGTACTTATACCCTCGGTTTTTCTCCGACATGGACTTACAAAGTTCTTCTGGAGGACAACACAACTTCTACACAATTTCTAAACCCCTACCAGAAGAACTCGTCCACGTCAGAGAAAAACCAGGGGTATTTCCACGTGTGGGGATCTCAACACAAGCATTACAGTAACGATCATTTGACGTCTGAGAAACTAATCCAGTTAAAAATGAATATGGCACTATTAAACTCATTCTTATTGACGAAATATCAATGGTAGGTCCGAATTTACTAGACGCCGTAAATTTAAGACTACAAGCTATTACAGGATCCAATTCAGGATGAAATTCGAAGATATTAAGCAAAAAATAGCTCGCCTCGATTCAGGCAGATCTACTGCATACCAGCTTGCGAGTGGCTTGTGGATTTCCCTACGAATTGACAAACAACATTGACACAGACGATGGCTTGACAAATGGAGCATTCGATATAGTTAAGTTACTAGCAGTAACTGGATTATACCCATCAGGCGTAATTTGGTAATCATTTCAAAATTTGTCCGTTGGAAGCAAATTCCGGGCCAATAAAATGTATTTGTACAATTCATCGACCGATCCCAATTGGATCCCTATTTTACCTCTAACAAAATCATTTATGGTATCTAAAACAGTTGAAGTTCACCGTACCCAGTTTCCTTTACAACCGGCTTCAGCCAAAACTTCATAGGGCTCAAGGAGATACCATGGAATCTGCTGTAGTCAATTTAAACAGTAAAAACTCGATGCCGGGTATGCACTATGTCGCTTTATGTCGAGTACGTAATATAGAGGGTCTATACATTCATGATTTAGCACCTACTAAAATATGTGCATCTCCAAAAGTTCACATTGAAATGCAGCGTCTAAGAGCAAAACCTTTCCCATTTCAGACACAAAGTTTACAACACGTTCCAGGGTTCAAAGTTCAATACCTAAACGCTCGTCATGAAATCGATTTTCTTACAGCTGATATTATTATATTTTACAAAATCCGCATCGACTATTCTTCTCAGGCATTACCTACCATAACATTACCAGGTTTTACTGGATACTTTAGTCAATCACCTATTTCCCACACTGCATGGTTTGGCTGTTTTCTATAAAAATGTATCTCAGACTCAGAATGTCACCTTCCGTAACTTCACAGATATAGAAACCGTCACCCTCTCATAACTCATTTCAATGTGCTAGTCATCGGGTTTTCCAGCCATGATTGCCCATCGAGAGCTAGCAGCGATAGACCACAATCACAATGTTGGTCGGTCCCAGGCAAAAGACCCGTCTGGGAACTTGATCTACCACATCGAGCATCGAAAGACCACAAAACATTGTATGGTTAGGAGAGTCTACGAAAAAAGAGCTTCGCATACGTAGACGAAATAATGGGTAATATTGTTAGGTCAGCTGAAAATGGAGACAAGAAGCCAGCTCCCGAACCTTTGCCGCGGAACATCGCTAGAGTACCTGCCAGGGTTGACAGCGGTAATTTAATTTTTTTACCGCTATCTGGTAACGGTAAAAGAGATTTTCGATTACCGTACCGCGGTAGGTATTTACCGCGATACTTTTAGTTTGTTGCGGTAGCGGTAATCGGTAACGGTAAAAAATATTAATAATAATAATAATAAATGCAAATTTTATGACTGTCTTTGAATAAAGAAAAAGCCGGAGAATTTCTGCTTGGGCTTTTTTTGGGTTCGATGCTTGAATTTGGGCTTCAGAGCATGGAATGTTTGGCTTTCAAACCGTGTGAAGTCGTATAACCAGCCAAAGCACGCTTCCCATTAGGTCACGTAACTCAAACGATTGGTTCACGGAGCGTAAAGTGACGTCATGTCCAGCAAAGCGTTGCGATGCCGGGGCTCCACAGTGGCTTTAAAAATTCGATTTTACCGCTACCGCGCGGTACTTTCAAAGGCTTACGGCAATGCGGTGAATGCTGTAATTTCAAAATTACCGCGATAAAAAACTGCGGTAAAATATTTTACCGCGGTAATTACCGCGGTAAAGGGAGTAGCGCGGTATATCAACCCTGGTACCTGCCCCAAGAAAAGAAGATCTGATTCGGAGCTTGGAAGGCATGACACGGTACCGAAAGGCTGAAGATGCCGTCACAGATAGCGACGATGACATTTAGTTCTACCCAGTAAGCTCAACTCACATTGCAAATATAATTATAGCCAACCAGTTTGTCTAAACGCTGTAGGCTAGCCACTTGCCGCAGAAGATCGCGGACGGGATTGTGCATATTGTGAGGGGAAAGTTTTAATTTAGATAATTAGTCAATTTACGAAAGGAAAACCCATGGAAATGATCTGGGTTCGTTTAATTACAATGTATTGTCAAAGAAAACACTGTAAATCACTCGTAAGCTCCAACAATCAAATACCCCGCCTCGACTCTACTTCTACTCTCTACCGCTACATACCACGACTCGAAACCGACTCTTCTCCTCAGCAACTCCTAGCTTACCTCTCTACAAGATACAAAGAGCCATCTAGGGAGCTTCGGGAACATTACTACACATACAATTTTACCCGTTACAATATATAACGAGAACGACATGTATATAACGTGTAAATATTTAATTATCCAGTTCCAAAATTCCGTTCTAAGTCAAATCAAGTCAATCAATCAATGCGAAAAAACTGGCTCTATTTCTACGTTTCCTTTTATTGCTGTAATTTACAGTTGGGTTTGGGTTACTTGTCTACCGGTTGTGCTTCAGCAAACGGCACATAAATTCCACTGTCTTCGGGGTATTTCTCTCGAATAGCTAGGGAGCAGCAAGCAGGAACTACATTGCGTATATGTCTTCCTAACTTTCCACACATCCAATAGGAAAAGTTGCGGTATGCCATGAATCTAAGAGATCTTCAGGAAACAAGACGAAAATTCTTTGAGGACTTGTCTGAAAAGGTTTGCTATTATACTTATTTGACGGGTTAAAATCTAGAGGTTCGACCATCATTCTAGATTGCGCAATTAGCGTCATTCTTAGAACCGATTCTGTTAGTGTGGTTTCTTGAAATTCTGAACAGAGGCTAAGGAATGTTAGGTTACCTACAAACAGGATAAATAACCAAGCCGAAAAGCAAAGTCTTTAAATACTTTAGCGCAGAAAAGCTAACTGCCTATCAGTAAATAATTCCCGACAACAGCGATTCTCCAGGTTTGTAGGCATATGCCGGCACCGTAAACAGGAACACCAATCTAGTGTCCCATTTCGGTCTGGGAATGGTTCGCCAGCACTGGCTAGCCGGACCCTTTTTTGTTTACTAAAAGCAGCAACTCTCGCATAAAAGCGGGTTCAGCCATGTTCCTTAGCGATCCTTATGTTCCTAAGCGATCCTTATTTGGCTTCAGGCGGGGTATTGCAAACCGCAGCACACTATATAAAGTTAGGTTAGGTTAGGTTAGGTTAGGCTAGGATAGGTTAGGTTAGGTTAGGTTAAGTTAAGTTGGGTATGGCTGAACCCTCTTATGCGGCTTGCTGCTTTTAAGACACCTCCCACAGAACCCGCTTTTATGCGAGAGTTGCTGCTTTTAGTAAACAAGAAAGGGTCAGGCTAGCCTAACGTTGGTTCGCCTTGGTCAACTAGCGCATCATGACTAACTTCTACAGCTAAAAGTTAAAAGAGGCTTTATAGAATGATCGTAAATTTAGTGCATACCAGGTTCCTTAGGGTGGCCTCACACTGGGTGCCTATGAGGCCTAAAGTCCCTAAGAGAGTGCCTATGACGTCCTTTACCTGCAATTAGCAGGCAGTGGGCTTTTTCGGCCGCTAGCTATGGATAGCCTGTTAATTGAATGAGGCAGGGTCACAAAAGGGTGTTTGACTAATAGATGACGGGAGTATAGTCACATGACTTAGGACGAAAACTATTTTCGCCACATCCTACGAATTACCTTGTCCCCGCCTTTACCTCCTGCTCACGACAGGTAGACGTGTTGGTGTCTGTGAGGTGTCTATCCTTAAGGGCTTAGGCACTCCAGTGTGAGGCCACCCTTATAATCACACGCTGGTAAAGAAATGGGCAATGGGTCACTTGCATACGGGTCAAAATCCTCATTAGTAAAAGCCTCTTGAGCCATAGTGTACATGCATTCTGAATCGGAAGAATCGCTTGAAACACTATCGTTGTCACTCATTTCTATTCAAAGGTTATGAAGACTCAAACTAATAAACTATACAAGCGAATAGTCAGCACGTACAAATAAGACGCACGCCAAACAAAGGACTTGAGCTAGCACGGCAAAGGCTACCAAGAACACGCCAAGGCTACCAAAACATGGCCAGCTACCCGCAGGCACGAAAGCTAGACTAGCCCGTCTTGGGCTCCACTGCAGCCACGGAACGTTCCCGTTCCCGTCGTGGCGCGAAGAAAAAGTGTTTTTTTGTGATTAAGTTTGTGAAGTAACCAAAGCGCGTAAAACACTTGTTGAGCATTCAAAAGAAAGATGATGGTGCCGCCCCTGTGAATCGAAGGTCCGATTTTGAATGCGCTAATAGGTAAAGGCGCTAGGCCTCCGGCCAGCTGTCCGCCAATGTTATAAGGATAGTAAAATTTGAATTTTGGAGGAAAGAGGCGGAGCTAAAACCGCTAAATAACTAATTACTCGGTTAATATGCATAATTGACATAGGGGTTCTTCAGCCAGAACACTTCATTTGGTCTCCTTTATAACATATTTTTTTCGGACCTTACTCCCCCTTTAATGATGCCATAATTCGTTAATGCGTCATGAGTACAAACATTCAGAATTCTTTCAGTATTCCGTAATTGTTTGTTGCTACGCTACAGTATGTAAGCTTACGTAAGAATTGCATACTAGCGACATTTATTGTCGATATAATGACTTAAATTTTTACAAATTCATCAACCGCGTAGTAGTGAAATATATATATATATATATATATATATATATATATCATAATATCTTGACTTAAAAATAGAACAAAATTTTGATAGTCGCCTTAAAAAAATTGCTTTCCACCTTCCTGTTCACTCATCCGCCGCTACCCAATTAATCCTACACCCATTCCAGACTATCTTTTCATTGACCTCCGATTTCATGTTTCTCTGGCAAGGAACTGAGAACACAGAGTGCAACTGTAATCAAACAACTCCTCGGCGAGATAGGCGAGAATTTCATCTCCCTCTCTATCTCCAAGGGCTTTTTTTTGTTTCTTCCTCTGGAAGTTACTCCATTCTGGGAACTCGACTTAACGTCCGCCAATTCCGTGTGGAACGGAGTTAAAGGGAGTATCGGCAACAGCACTGCTTCAATATTTTTTTTTAGTTTATTTTTTGGGGGGGGTTCCAGGTCTTTCCTCTTACCAATTCCCTGTACAGCCCTATTTCAGTAAGTCAAAGCCGTTGAAATAGATTTGGAAAAACAAAAACTTGCGGCAGTAAATCTTAAAAGGTAATGAAAAACAAGAAACCACCTCAGTTTCCTCCAATTATATAGCAAGATACCGGCGGGAGCCCCCCAGGAAAAAAAGCAACCAGAACGCAAACTCAATCAACTTCACAAGTCAATAAGCGCAGGCAATAAAACTCGGACGCTTAAAGCCACTACAAATAACTCGCAACAAAAGGACCAGGCAAGTAAACTTTTAGGGGGTGGCTACGGAATTGTGTGCTGCAAAACAAGTTGGTAATAAATATATATTAAAAGAGAGGAAGAGCGAAGAGCCCAAGACCCAAGTTCTGTTTGAAGAACGTCGTAATAATGGTAAAGCAAGGCAATTAAGGGACTGGTATACCTTGCCCACAGCACGTGGCACAAAGTCATACGGTACACAGTAGATCATATAAGTGAAGAGAGAGGGGGGTATTCACTTTTACGGAGTACATAAGCTATTATTTGTTC
>JAGJRO010000447.1:0-31704 GCA_022832285.1 Lepidurus apus apus | reverse complement strand
CTAAAGTCGTTTTATTTAGGACGAGTGTTGGACGCGTTGGTCGGACGCGTCATACCAAATAAAACGGTTTGTAGCATTCGCAACCGTCAGTTTTGTAAACAACCCTATTCTAAACGTAAAGGTCTCATGAATGATGGAAATAAAAACATTGCCTTTAGCGATTAACTGCTATCGAAGTATACTGGCAGGGTCAGCTTTTTTAATTCAGATCCTTATGGAACTTGATATCAGTGAAGATATTAGCGGTTACAACAATAAGTGAGCATTACAGAAGTGGTTCGTCTTGGGACAGGTCCAATAATTTTATTTTAAAAAACCTTGTATATTCTTAAAGAGAGACAATGAAATACAGAAATACAGATTAAATTCCAGGAGTATACATCATGAACTTATTTCTAGCGGGATTATATTTATCACAGCCTATCAGTGAGAATAAAATTTACGCATGATGAGATCAACCACGAATAAAAAATTACGGACATTAGCATTGAGAACGAACTAGATACTCCGGCAAGGAAACGCAAACTTTGGCAAATTGAAAATATTAATTATCATCACATATTGACATCGCTATTGTGATGACTTTTTCTCCTTCCTTTTCTTTGATATCCGAGAGTTGCTATATTAACTGTAACTTATTGCTCCATTTTCATCAGCAAAACATAAACAACTTCTAGGACGCGCACTACGGACTCGCTGAACGAGGACGTCCGTTCTCGTCTGACGCGTCTTGCCTTCGCGTCCCGCAAGACGCGACGCGTCTGCTTCTCTCACAAATAAAACGCACAACTGATTACGCGTCAGACAAATAAAACGGCTTTAAGCCAGCGAGTCGGACGCGGTTAAGAAGACGCGTCAAATAAAACGCAGCTCAGTTAGCTCAACTGGTATTTTCGCGTGGACAGGGTTCAGCTGGACGGGCGTTTTAGCATTAACAGCTCAACGGGATGGCTTAGCGCGCAGTTCAAAAATCGCTTTCCGTTCCGTTCAACTGCGTTCCTGGTGCATAGTAGAACTCGGGACGATCCCTAAGCACGCCCTAAGCTTGACGGGCGTTTTATTGTCAACGCTCGTTCAACTGAGCCAGTTGAACGGCGACCTGCAGAACGGCCGTTTNCTCGGGACGATCCCTAAGCACGCCCTAAGCTTGACGGGCGTTTTATTGTCAACGCTCGTTCAACTGAGCCAGTTGAACGGCGACCTGCAGAACGGCCGTTTTATGATCAACGAGAGCAGTTCAACGGAAGAACTGGGGAACGGAACAGTTCACAATAAAACGCACCCTAAGTATCGTCCCGAGTTCTACTATGCACCAGGAACGCAGTTGAACGAAAGGCTGTTTTTGAACTGCGCGGCAAGCCATCCCGTTGAGCTGTCCACGAGCACTGGCTAGCCGGACCCTTTCTTGTTTATTAAAAGCAGCAACTCTCGCATAAAAGTGGGTTCAGCCATGTTTGGGGAGGAGCCTAAGCGATCCTTATTTGGCTTCAGACGGGGTATTGCAAAACGCAGCACACTATATAAGGTTAGGTTAAGTTAAGTTAGGTTAAGTTAAGTTAATTTTAGACACCTCCTACAACGTGGCTGAACCCGCTTATGCGGCTTGCTGCTTTTAAGACACCTCCCACAGAACCCGATTTTATGCGAGAGTTGCTGCTTTTAGTAAACAAGAAAGGGTCAGGCTAGCCTAACGTTACATTGTGATCCTGTTGGCTGTCGAACTCTGTGATTCTGGTATATTATATTAAAATTTAAAGGGCAATAGCCAACGACATAGTATATTGATATTTGGTTGGATTCTTATTGTACACATTATTCTGAAGACGGGAAAATTTGTTTCAAGTTTTTGTGACTAGCCGTTCCCGAGTTATTGACTTGCGAAATTTTGGCATTTTCCCGCCACGAAAGCCGTGACATAGAGGTCGAATGAAACATTACAGGCGTGGCCAACGAGCGCTATTCACTGGCACTGTTAGACTTCTGTGCTTCGTAAGTTTTAGTGAAAAATGGCAAGTAAGCTGCCATCAGAGACGAATTCTAAACGTGTTGGTAGCCAGTGTGCTGCTTACGGTTGCTGCCGAGGCTTTTTTTTATTGAATCGATTCAGCAAATTAAGTCAAGGTTCGATTTCTCCGATCTAGTGTTCAAATACATCGAGTTACTGAAGCCGAACATCGCTCGCGACTGCCATATGGATTTAATTGAAGGTATATTCAAGCGGTTTCCTGTCATGAATAGATTTGTGGATGAAAATGCCCTCATGATTGAATATCGAGAGCATATCAACATTGCGTGCGAATGGTTTGGTACCGATGTAACGGAGAATAGTTTTTGCGAAATGAATTCACTGCACTACTGGCAGGTGGTTCAAAAACAAGTGTGCATTGGTGAAACGAAGTTTCCCAATCTTTGCAGAGTGATTGGGTACATATTCTCTCTACCGTTCAGCAATGTTGCTGTAGAGCGAATATTCAGCCAGATGCAATTGGTAAAAAATAAGCAACGCAATTGCGCCCGTCAAAGATTTCTCCGTGGGGTCGTCGCTTTGCGGCAGTGGACAAGTGTCCAATGCGTCATGGAAGTGATAAGGTCTTGTTCGGCAACCCCATTAAATGCACCTGCACATTCCACCGCCCGGCCTCGGTTAGTAATCCCTCGAAGGTTCATTTGCCCCACTCAAAATTGTTCGCCTATGCCGTATCCAAACGCTTAATACATGTGTGCATTTGCTAGTCGGGAGCTGCGTCTACTTCCCGAAGACCTGTAACGCTTTCGGCGGCGGTGTCACCTGGCTCCGGTGCTTCAGTTCCGTCGTTGCCAGTCCCGAGTCCAGCACCGGCTGCCACTGTTATTCCCCTGGTAGTTTGTGTCCCTAGGGCTCCGGCTGCCAGCCCCGGCAAGCTCTCCATGGCGGGGTCCATGGAGCCTGCGCCGGCAAAGTTTCTGAAGCCGTCGCCTCAAAAGCGTCCGAGTGTCGTCCCTGTGACGAATGTAGCTGTCACTAGGAAGTAAGTTGAATCACCCCATTAAAGTTTGTTTTTGGCAGTACGAAGACCTTTACATTCGCATCTATCCCTCTTAACAGGGTAACCCGTGCCTCTACTGCCCCAGCGACAGTTACCAAGCCCACTACGCCGGAGTCCCAGCCTCCGCGCGCAGAAACGCCAGTCGCCCAAGAACCTCCTGCTTTTGCTGGTCATCCTACGCAGGAGCAACTGATAGATGTTACCCCCTTGCCCTCCGTTTTTGACGTTGGCAAGACTTTGACGTACAGTGCTGAGCAAAAAAAACGGGCCACCTGAAACCACAGAGGTCTAATCCCCCGGCCTACCTTTCACCTTGTAACTGGTTGGTGTATTCTCTTGCACTACCTAATGAAGGTTAATTAGTCTTCTGTGGTTTTCTGTGTCTCAAATTTTTTGCTCAGCACAGTACGTTGGCACTTGCGTATTCTTTTATTTTTATTACCAAGAGCTTAAAATGTAAGCTTCACTAAAAGCCCTGGCATTCCACAGTTTCTTAGTACCGATGGTGATCCCCAGTATTGCCACGCCCGTTCAGGCTCCAGCTTCGGAGCCAGAGCCAGTACTTCCTGGCGCTGACCTTGTTGAGCTGGAAGCTTCTACAGAATCCACCGCGACTGCTGCAATATTCAGCCATGTTCCTGAGGTAGATTATTTATTTTTCCGTTGCTACTTTAGAAAGAGAGGGGAAGATTACATGTAAACCAAATTTCTCTCTAGAAAAGAAGCGTTGATTCTTTAGTTTTATTATTATTTTTGTCTATAGGCTGGGCACAAGCAAGGAAAGTGGCTGCGCGTGCTCGCCTTCCCGAAGGGTGGCAAAAGACGATCTTGCCAGCAGACCAGGCCTGGATTGGCTCACCCCTTTTTGACAGCAAGGGTATCCTGAAGGCCTCCCTTACCAATTGGTGGAATCCACCCCCACCACCAGTTCCAGGGCCCAGCACAGCGCCGCCCAAGCCTGACGCGTATTTTCTTCGTCGGCTTTTCCTGTGGATGCCCAGAAGAATGTGGGCTGTGGACTTTTCGTGTTCCAACTGCGGGGTCGGAGGGAAGCTCACGTCCAAGGGGCTGTACCCCCGTGTACATGCCGTCCTTGATTTCAGGGACAGCTACTACCTGGCTTGCGAGTACATGGAATACCCTCACTGCAAAGGTAGCTTCATTGCGTACGATCCACGCATACTAGTGCAGCTACATGACGGCTTTGCAGCTCGCTTCCCCGTCATACTGACCTACAAGTTCGCATGCGACATTGGCATTATTGCGATGGCCAGGTCTCGCACGCTGGGGAATAGCCCTGCCGCCTTGCAGAATGATATTCAGGAGCTGCATTCCGAGGTGTGGCTGCGCAAGACGACGGCCTATTTGAGTGACTGCCAGCGTCACTCAAATAGCGTAATCGGCCTGTTGCAGCCAAAAGAGAGCTACCAGAAACCTCCTCCTTTCGACGACCTGCCCGCTGCGAAGTGGTTCTTGGCGAAGTATGTCCGCGACGTCTGGGCCCGATTGCCCTCCCTCAAGGCCGCCATCACCTCGGTCTACGGTACGATTCTGAAGATTGATTCGACCAAGAAAGTGACCCGGAAGCTCACCGGAACTGCAGCCAATACTGCCACTTGGTGCACCAACGTCGGCAATGAGCGGGGAGAGATTATCCTCTGTTTTGACCACGTCGGAGAGCACCATGTCATTGCAGCCCATGGCTACTGGCTTGATGGAGAGGTAATGTATTGCGCGGTTTTAGCTTTAAAAGTACTTTTATTTTAACAGTTTTTTTTAGTTTTTTTAAAATAATTTCCCCTCCAGATACCGTCGAGCGGGAGAAGCAGCGCCAATCCTTCTTTACACTGACCGCGACTGCTGCACAGCAGAGGGCTCACGGTCGAAATACCAGCTTCTTTTCGACCAGTGGACGGATCTCCAAGTTCGCCTTGACATCTGACATTTTGTGCGGCGTCTAGCTGTGGGATGCACCGGCGAGTCCCACCCTCTGTGTGGCACATTCATGACCAGATTGTCGTCCTGCATATTCGAATGGGATGCCACATATCTCGAGGCCTTGCGAGCTGCCAAGAAGAGGGAAATGGAGCTGGAGGGGCTTTCCAATCCTTCTGTCGCGGCGGTCAACAAGGCCATCAGCAAATCGGAGATGGCACGCCATTGTTGTCGGCGCACTCGTGGTACCCAAGAGACGAGGGATCAGATCGAAGCCCTGATTCTTTCGTTGTCCTTAGCAACAGATTCGCTGGGAGTTCCGTTGTTTAAGGAAGACATGAAGGAAACCTGGAACTTTGAGAGGAAACACGTCAAGTATATCCAGGATCCCGAGTTTGTCCGGCTCTACACGGTGACTGGAACATTGACCAAGGGAGGCCACAGTTTACCGGTGTGCTCGTGGCTCCACCTCCCTTGAGTCTTTCCATTTGCACTTGGCTCGTTTCATTCCGGGTAAGGCATTACATTGTATGCATTTTGTTGAATAACGTTTGATAATTTCCTTTATTTCGTATCGTAGGAACCAGTGCGAACGCGCACAACTTCCAGGCGTACCTTTTGGATGGCCTCACACGCTGGATGATGCAGCGAGTCAACACACTGTATGAGCAAGTACTGGCCATCGATTGGCACCGGAGTATCGCGCTCCAGGCCAGTATACAGGGGAGCTGCTGGGAGTGGAATTCCTCTACCAGCAAACTGGCTGGACCCTTCCTACGGATGACACTGCGGTCGATAAGGCAATTGACGAGGGTGTTCAGGACATGGATATCTTTTTGGAACCCGATTCCCTCACCGTGTTGCAGGAGCCGGAAGAGCTGGACGACAACATTCCGGGGAACCCGATGGAAACCGAAGAAATGGAAGAAGACATGGACAGCGAGCTGACCGTCGAGATAATGCCACAACCAGCTGAAGAAGCCTTGGATTACCGATTTATCGGTGGATGGGACAAGGTGGATCAGTTGGCAGCGGCGTTGATCAAGACAGAAGGACTTGCTGTCAGCAAAATCCAGGCTGACGAAGCAATGAGGCGTTGGAGGAGTACGATAAACGGCCTCTGAAGTACGGGCGCATCCTGCGCCACGACCCTCGGAGCCGTTTTGCTCGGTCCCAGTATAGGACTGGATACGTTGGAGTGGAAGCCATGCAGAGGTAAGCGTTGTTATGTCGTCTGGTTCTTTAAGCATGCTTTGGAATCTAAAACCCTTGCTTCCGATTTTTAGGTGCTTTATAAGCGCTGGTTTGCCTGCCCTCTCTCCTTCCAAGAGTCGTGTAGTGGAGGCGATTTGCATTCGCCTTTGCAACACATACACGGCACCAATCTGAGGTCCTCCTTACGTTTCTCGCTGGAAGCTCATTCTGGGCAAGTACAACGAGATACGGAGTCGTGTCCTTCTAAGTGGCACCCTCTTAGAAGGTACCGGCCTGGTTTTGTATCCCATTAACGAGACTACCTTAAGCCTGTGGTAAGTTTTGAGCTTTATAACGCCAGGCACATTTCGAGGTTAATAATAACACATTTCTTTAAACTCTTAGGTACCAGGATAAAACCCGCTTTAGCGACATCAGTATGCTACTGCAGGGTATTAACCTGCCCCAACCCGCATTAACGAGTGCGACGCCGCTTTTGTCTTCGCGCCAGCTTCCTCAAACAGCGCCTCGACCAGCACACGAGTCGCTTGTTTTTCAGGAAGTAGCAGACACGGTCGGCCAGGCAAAAGTTAAACGTCGCCGGGTGACGTTGTCACTGGGGACCGAAGCTGCATCCGCAGTGGAAGACCCTGGTGAAGGCCCTTCCAGGCCAGTATCTGCGCCACCTCTACCACCTTCGGTATCCGCCACCCCGCCACCGATGTCAAGGACGAGGGCTTGGAGACACCGAAAAACGGCGGCTGCCGAACCGCACGAAGCTTCTGCTGGCAAAATTCTTAGGACTTACAATTGTAGCAAATGTGGGCAGCCCGTTAGTACCGGAGGACATTCATGGTTTCACGGTGCACGGTATTGCCCTGTGGGGGCAGAGTTACCTCCGGCAGAATGGCTGGAAAGACAACGCGAAGAGTACGCCCGGAAACGTGCAGCAGCAGCAGAAAACCAGTAGCGAAGAGGGGCACAGGTATGACACACGAATGTTGCAATGATAATGTTATTCAGCATGTTTGTGTTATAGGGCTGGCAGAGTTCCTTGACAAATCTTGCAGGTTTCAACGCAAGATTTTGTTTTTTCATAAAACATAACAGCTACGGTCTTTTACCAGGTGTGTAGTTTTCTACAGCAAAATAGTTCATATTTTCCCTTGTGTATAAGCTCGATGGACTAACTCGTCGTTTTTCTTTCCTTCATTTTATTAAGAATAATGCTGCTGGTCGATCGTTTGCATTTCCATTTTGGTTTCGCATACTGTGGTATACCAATCCTGGCTTTACCAAATAACACGCGTAAGTTAACGAAAGCCAAAAATGAAATACAAAAAAAATCTATGTTCAGGGTTAATTTATCCAGGGGTTCATTTTTTTGCATATCTCATGATCCCGATTGATCAATTCATGTATGCTTAGTCAACGCTATCGTAAGTTAAAAGATTGTTCATTACAAAGCAATTTAGTCATTTTATTTACGCACAGGGATTCTTGTACCATCTTCCTCCCGTTTTATTATTTGTATCCCCGGATAATAATTGATTATGGATTCTTGGACGGTCTCTGAGCATGCACAGCATCGATTGCCCAGATCCCGTTTTCGGTTTTAAACTGACTACGAAAAAATGTAAGTGTCGTATGTCGAACACGACTCTTAAACCTTTTTTGTCCTCAACACTCATGTCTGTTTTCTGTTCTTTTTTTGGATGGGATGGAACTTTCCCGATTTGCCGAGCTTTAAGGGTGGTTCACACTACCGATCAAAATCAAAAATCACCAGTCAAAATCAAGAAAAGCACTGACTGGGGGCGTGGTTTGGTCTGATTTGGTCTGACTTGTGCCATTCAAATAAGATTGAATTTGGGTCGTTTGATTGTTGTGACTTGTGTGATTTACCACATTGCCAAGAAAGGCTGTACGAAAAACATATAGCCACACGTCTAAAATACAACCAACACTGCTGAAGCCTACTCGTACGCTTAGGGAGGGTTCTCAACACGTATTGCGAATCAATCCTTTAAAACTTAATTCCACGCACAGCGACCACTATAAAGCGGCATCTACTATTGGACCTTGATTAGTAGGATATGTATTAAGAGTCGCAATATTTCTTGTTCTACTGCAGTTGACTGGGAGCTTTGAACTGCAGCTTCTCCTTTCCTTTCCTTTCATTTCCCTTTTTTATTTTCTCCGTGTTTTCTCGTCATAGGATTGTGTAACTTCCTCGTCGGATTTTTTACAGACAGGAAAATTTTCTGTGTTAGCTTCATTATCAGAAATCACTTGTTTGCTATTCTGCATGAGCTGACCGTAGTTGTGGGGTCTGGGGTGGGGGAAGGGAAAACAAGCTCTAAACTGCATAAGTTCAATGCACAGTATTTCCAGTCGGGTAGACTTTTTAAATGGCCCACTATTAGGGTGAGGCCGGGCAACGTCGGGTGGCACTGATGCAGGAAACGTTCGAGACAGGGATGACTCCCCGACGGGTGCTGTCTTCCTCTTACAAGATGGCTGGAGTCGCGCAGCGGCTAATTCGTATGGCCACGCAATATTTGTTTGTTTGCATTGTTTTCCCCCTTTTCCACGTTTTTCTTCTCTTCCCCCCGGTGACCGGTGACTGTCCCCAAATGTTATAAGCATAGGAAAATTTGAAATTTGGCGGATAGGGGCGGAGCTTAAACCGCTAAGTAATTAATTACTCGGTTAATATGCATAATTGACATAGGGGTTCTTCAGCCAGAACACTTCTTTTCGTCTCCTCTATAACGTATTTTTTTTTGCACTTGACTCCCCCTTTAAGTAAAAGAAATACACAAAATAACACACCCCATGCAAGAACCTGGAGAACGCAGCTTACAAGAAGAATGGTGTTGAAGCAAATACGAAAGCAATTCCGCAGGAGGAGCAAAATATGGTGTTCTCTCCAAATTGCAACTCTCTTGGAAGCTTATCTTCCTCGGAAAGTCCAAATCTCCTGGGAGCTCATGTAAAGGGATACGTATTTCATACATTCCAGGTCGACAGTATATGTGTGCGGTAGACAAGAACGCGCGCGGTCTCAAACCGGTTCCGCGAGCCCATATGAAAAAAAAAAAAAAACTAATTGCTCATAGCGAGTATCGAACAGCCTTTTCTGAAGTGAAAAGACGTACCTTTACCCGCTACACCATCTGTACTATGCGTGTCCGAGGCAAGTATTAAATTGATTTCCCTTCAGAGAAGCTCCCGTGAATGTTGCACTTTGGAGAGAACAGTAGCGCCAAGGTGCAAGGTGGTACCAATACAAGCGCGGGCTATTGTGACCCTTTCTTGTTGTTGGGCAAACCGCATAAGAACGCATAAAAGCGGATTCAGCCACGTTGGGGGGTGCCTAACGGTCCGCAGCAAACCGTTCATTTTTCCTCAAGGCAATTGCCACACGATGTGCTCCCTTCATTGCTTTTCGCTCCTTCAAGGTAGCGTGTTGTGTACGTCTTCACTGGATGACTTTTTACTGCACTGCTGCCGGATTAGGTTAGGTTAGGTTGGGTTAGTTTGGTTAGGTTAGTTAGGTTAGTTAGGTTAGGTTAGTTAGGTTAGGTTAGTTAGGTTAGGTTAGTTAGGTTAGTTAGGTTATATTAGTTAGGTTAGTTAGGCTAGGTTGGTTAGGTTAGATTAGGTTAGTACAATATGAGTTCATGCGATTTCCTGCATACACTACGTATTTCCTTACATTTCCTCTCCGAGGCAACCAATTCCCTATTCCGTACATTCTCAGCACCCTTCTGCATAAAACGCGCCACAGCCCTCGGGCTGGAAAGACGGGAATGCTTTTCAGCACCCAACCCCTAAAACCGCAGAAACAGCCCTAGGGAAGGAAATGCCACGTGGCAACCACGTTCGGGTTTTATGCGGATTGCCCAAGTAAACAGGAAAGGGTCACAATAGCCTATTGTACCAATACAAACATTGATTCGACAGTTAGACCTGTCGTCTTGGTTTGAGAAACAATAGTGATTAATAGGTAAATAAAAGTAATCCGAATGTCTCGAACGACTCTTCCCGTGACCCAAGATGGGCTGGAAGTAATTAGTTAATGAAAAACAGAAAAATTTCTCCTAACTAACTGTAACTTCATTTAGGTTGATAACTCCGTTTCAGTCACAACAAAAATTGCTCGGCTTTACGCCGAACGTCTAATGAGCGATGTTTGTTTTATTGTACAAGGACTAGAATACCCGGCGCACCGTTTAATTCTGTGTGCTTCCAGTGAAGTTTTTCAGGTACAATCGTATTACTTTATAAAAGGAAATTAATTTATTTATTTATATTTACTGTAGGTTATGCTATTGAATTCAAACTGGGCCGAGTCTAGAGTTAGCAGAATTACTCTACAAGAGCCACCAGATTGTGCTGAAGTTTTTGGCGAATTTTTAGCCTATTTTTATACGGGGAGAATCAAAATTAGTCACAAGAGCGTTCTACCTCTCATCACCCTAGCGGACAAGTACAACATTAAAGTAGGCATTTCTTTTTTTTTTAAATTGTTTTTGGGATTTTTGTTTCAGATGAAGTATTTCTTTACTTTTAGGATTTGATTAAACTTTGTGAAGATTTTATGTTGGATCACATAGCGTCTGCTGCCACTTGCAACCAATTATTAAGTTGGCTTTTCCATAGCTTATCATATAACCACGTTCAACTCACTGAGGTAAGTTTATATTATGCTCGTTACGTGCTTTTTTAACTAATCTGCTGTACCAAGTAGACTTATATTTACATGTTTAGTGTAACATTAGGCGTAACCATAATTCAAACTTTCTTACCTTTAAATACTCTTCCTACTAGGCTATAATGGCTTAAAGCCAAATTGTATTTAACTTTTTTTAGCCTATTTGAATTTAAATGTGCAAATATGTATGTTTTAGTTAAGCTTGTTGTTCTCTTATAAATATACAATTGTAATCTCGTTATATCTTTCAGAAATGTACCAATTTCGTTGTTTGGAACTTCGAGTTAATAGCCAACCAAGATGATTTCAGCCACTGTGAGCCGGAACTGATGACGCTCTTCCTCCAGCACAGTGATTTGGTAGTTCACGACGAAGTCACACTCTACAGGTAGGTAAAATTGATGATCATTAGAAATTAATTCTTCTATAATTTTTTTTTAAAATTAATAGATTTGTCGTCAAATGGCTATTATGCCAAGAAAAACGGCTATTAGCGCTCTGGGACGACCGTGCTCAAGTGGAGCTTCACTACACAACTTTAGTCGAAGAAGTGATCAGTTTGATACGTTTCCCTATGATGAGCCCCCGCCAACTAGCAGACTTACTCCTTTGTCCCTTAATGAACCGTTTCAAGTCCTTTTACGTGGATCGTCTGGCCATCGGAATGGCTCTCCATTCGCACAAAGACGCGCAAATTCAAGAAGCTTTGGATCAACCCTTAGGACCGCTCCTTTTCACACCTCGTTTGTACACGACTGAAAAATGGACAGCGCCTTTAATCCTGGAAAACTTCTCGGAGTTGCCAGCCTATCACAACCGAACTTTGCTTTTCTCTTCCTTAGCGTCCTGCGCCGAGCATGACAGCGACAAAGTCTATGAATGGGCCTTGGAATTTTATCCCAAAATGGTCCGATTTCATCCCAGCTGGCTCATCGTCTGGCAAGGCATGCAACAGATACCCGAAGTGGTTTACAAAAGTGTTCGGTTAAGTCTTTTCCTCAAAGATCCTCCCGAGGCGCGTGTTAATGTCGCGGTTGTGGTAACGGGACGCAAACATGGCGTCGAACATGTGGTCCAGGTCCATGAAAAGAAGTTTATTTTTGGTTCTCAGGAACGCATTATGCATATGGATAATTTGATTGACTATGAAGCCTTAAACGCCTCACAAGACAATATCTACTTGACGGGGCCAGATAAGAATACGTTGGTGATCAAAGTGGTGATAGTTCCGTTGAAATATTAAAACGCCAAACGAAAGAAAGAATATTTGACACGATTAAAAAGTCGGGAATTAGACGAAAATCTTGTGATACAAACACGAATACAGGCTGGATTTAAATTTTAGGGTCTCCAGAGTTTCAATAAACCGTCTTCACTGTACGTACAAATTAAATTTTGGTGAGGATGGTGGGCGATGCCAATAACGTCTTTCTCATGGACCTGCAATTAAAAATAACTTGCATAAAATCACAATTTACACTCAGACTTCAAACAATTTTTCAACATTCACTGCAACACAAACTGAGGCAACTATAACGCATAACGCTTTACTATAAATGTACTTAATAATCCCATTAATTGAATAATCATTCTAATATACTAATTTAATTTAACGATAACAATAAAATACTTTAACAATAAAAACAAATTAATATAATAATAATAATCCATTAATTCTACAGACAAGGCATTTTTTCCTACATCGTCTCTTAATATGCTTACGTTTAAGGTCTTTTCCAATTTGCCGGTAGTCAAAGAGAAGCAATAAAGCACGAAATCTTCTCCAACGCAATAAATCCATTCGCCGCGTGGCGATAAAACGCAGGCGACAAAGTCACCTCCTTCGCGTTTTCCACTTGTAAATGATCTTACAATCTGCAATAACTCCCCAGGATTAAACTCTTCAAGCAAAAAACTAAACCAAAACTGTACCTGGCCTTGCATATTCATGACGACAACATTGGGAGTCTTATTGCAAACTACAAATTGATCCGGGTTGCTCGGTACTAGCGCCAAACTGTGCACTGTGACGTCAATACCGGCTCCACCCAACGCTTTCCATGTCGCCACACACTCGGACGTCTTGAAACTCCACAATTTCACTGATCCGTCATGAGACCCACTAAGAAAATAAACAATATTAATTTAAATCTAAAAATGCCAAAAAACTGCATTAATAATTCTTATTAACTTTAATACAACATGTATGTAAAAATCAACTGATAAAAATCTATACCTAATAATATGGTGGCCATCAGCCGTAAACAAGGCCTCATTAACGAAAGAGGTGTGGCCTCGGAATTCTTTGAGCGTTTTGCCCGACTTAAGTCCATGGATTCTAAAAAACCCTCAAAATTAAGAAAATTCCGACGAAAAAGTTGACAATATATATACCTAACGGTCATGTCAAAAGACGTGGTAAGTAACTGGCTGTTGTCTTTGGAGAACTGGATGCATGTGACCCCCTTGTTATGCGCTTTTTCTAAGCGTCGCAAGCATTGACCAGTAAGAATCTTCCAAACTTTAATTTTCCCATCCGTGGACCCACTCGCCAGCATCTCCGAGTCTCTACTAAACGCTAAAGAGAGGATAGCTTCTTCCATCATCATAAAGTTGTCCTAAAACCAAAAAAAAAATTTAAATGTGTCATACTAAATTAATGTATTCCTTGATCTTTCGAAGAAAAGTCTAATTTTAAGGACTTTTACTTGAGCTTGGTAGCGAAGATCTTTACGGATTTTGCCCGTAGAGAAGTTCCAGACTTCAATGAACCCGTCTACGGAGCCCGTGACCAGGTATTGTCCATCTGGGGAGAAACGGCCGCATTCCACGTGGGATTTTTGGCCAAATTTGATTTGGCGAGCCAACTGAGTGGGCGGTTTTTCTTCTTCTTGCTCTTTAATGGCGGCTTTCCCTCGGAAAAGATCGATGGTGGTGCCAGGAGGCAACAGACCTTGGTGCTGCTGCCATTTTAGGGATTGACCCAACAACGCTAAGAGACGAGAGGGTGGAACGACCGATACTTCGCCGGCTAACGCTTGAGCAATGGCCGCACGACGTTTTTCTTTGCTGCTACCTTCAGGATAAGCTTCTCTGGGGTCGAAAAAAGATCTCGTGAGAGTGTTCTCTGTGTGCGTTGTAATACAATAAACAAAAATGAATTAAATAGTTAATAAATACTGTGCTAATTAAATAAATTTGCAACAAATGAATTAAGAATTAAGCAAAACTAAATAGTTTAGAGTTATATAGTGATTAGAAGAAATGGTAACTAAAATGCAATAACAAATAGTTTCTTTACCAGTAAGCGAATTAATATACCTAAATGAATATAGCGGTCTGGTTCCTGTTGTTTAAGTAAAACCATGGGATCCGTTTGTCGCAAAACCGATCGAGCAGCTCCGAGCTCTCGGAGTTCGATAAGTTCTAATACAACCTAAATGTAACAAATACAATTAGTAAGCATGTTTTGAGATTATTTTATTGTTTTAATTGCTTGTTCATATAAGTCGATTAGCTTCTTGTCAGGCAGTTTTAGGGGCTGAATGGCTTTTAGGACGGTATCCCAATGCCCACTAAGAATATCCGATGTGAAGCTTTCGATGGAATCCACTGTATTCAATGAAACTCCAGTTTCCTCCTTGGATTTACCATACACAAAATTCACAAAATAAATAAAGTAACATTGTTATTAATGAGTTTTCTAATCACTTGGACTATTTGGAGACTCCTCAGGAGGTTAGATTCCTTCAAATATTGCTGAATGAGCCGGATAACGCTATCAAAACAATGAAAAACATTTTTGAAAAGAATTATTTGTTGAATTTTCTGAGCTTAAATGCTGAGTACACTTGTTAAGAAGCATAGTAGACCATTACTTACTCGGCTGATTCAATTTCGATTGACATTTCCTTGGACAACGATTAAACTTCCACGAGAAAAAGAAAAACGTTTTGTTTAGCTTTTATGGCTCCCAATTGTTTCCTTCCGAAGTTGACCTTGTTAAGCATGAAACGGCGAACCCTGATCTGCTGATCCACGAACAGCGAACCCTCCCGCCCCGCTAATGGGTGCGTTTTATTGCAATTTTGAAGCCATTTGTTGCAATTTGTTCAACTGGTATTTTCGCGTGGACGGGGTTCAGCTGGATGAGCGTTTTAGCGAAACAGCTCAACGGGATGGCTTGGCGCGCAGTTCAAAAACCGCCTTCCGTTCAATTGCGTTCCTGGTGCATAGTAGAGCTCGGGACGATCCCGAAGTACGCCCTAAGCTAGACGGGCGTTTTATTGTCAACACTCAGTTCACATCGTCAACGGATCAGTTCGCAATAAAACGCACCCATGGCCTGTAGAAAACGTACGTAAAATGGTGGATTTCGCCCACTCTTGCCGCTAGGGAGCGGATCCAGCGGATAAAAGCCTCTCGGGGGCCGGATCCAGCCCCCGAGAGGCTTTTATCCGGCCTCCGACCACTTCGTAGAGTAAATATATATACAGAGGGTATATCCTGTATAAAGGGCCGTTAAAGAAAAGTGTTGAAAGGGACAGGAGGAGTCATTTGAAGTGGATGAGTTGCATGGAGTGGGTGAGTTTGCTGATTGCCTGGAAGAAACGCATCGATGGCTTTAGTCAAAGATATCGATAATGCTACAACTAGCTGCCAATGAAGATATTTTTCAAGCGATACTAATAGAAAAAAGCTCGGTTCCATACTCGGTTCTATTCAAAAGCTAAGGAATCGATATATCCATATTGATACCGATTTACGTTTGAACCTAATTTTTATAGTTCCCGTCAAGAGCAAGGCGTTGTCAAACAGGTCTGACAAATCCTGTCCTCTCAGGGTACTTGCCCGCAACTTCGGAAAGTGCTAACAAAAAAACCATAAGGAAGTTGCTGCATGTCTCCTCTTTATGTATATTTACTCTATGGACCACTTCGACAAAAGTACAGTGTAACCTGTGAGTGGAACCCACTTAATTATAATTCGGATAGCGACAAGACCCGCCTAACTAGAAGCTAGTCTCAAGTCCCGTTTCATTCCCATTTAACACAATGGAGAGTACCCTCGGTTTACGCCAACTCGGTTAATAACTCGCACATTAACACGTAATTTTCATTCCCCATTGGGTGTCTTAAAATTATATGTAAGATATTGATATTTAGCCTCGTTACGCCATTGGTCCTTAGTTGGTTGTTATTAACCGGACCTACATGACCTAGAAGGCCATGCGGGGGTTACTCTCCTCTTTATTTTATCCTCTCGAACCAAGTGGTCTCTTATCGTTTGTTCTTGGCCGTGTATATACGTCACATCATTACGCGCAAATAAACCTCAGATTTGAGCAGGAAACATCGTTATTTCCCTTTAAATTTAGTTCACTATCATAAGTTTCTACAGCACAAAGAACTAAGGGTGCGTTTTATTGTGAACTGATCCGTTCACCAGTTCTTCCGTTGAACTGCTCTCGTTGACAATAAAACGGACGTTCTGCAGGTCGCCGTTCAACTGGCTCAGTTGAACGAGCGTTGACAATAAAACGCCCGTCCAGCTTCGGGCGTGCTTAGGTATCGTCCCAAGTTCTACTATGCACCAGGAACGCAGTTGAACGGAAGGTGGTTTTTGAACTGCGCGCCAAGCCATCCCGTTGAGCTGTTCACGCTAAAACACCCGTCCAGCTGAACCCCGTCCACGCGAAAATGCCAGTTGAGCTAACTGGTGAACGCAGTTAGTCAGTTCCGTTCACAATAAAACGCACCCTAAGTTTGAGTTAAGTCGGTCACAGCCGTCCACATAATATATGTGGATATCGTTATGGAGAAAAAATAATTTGGGGGGTTGAACCCCCAACCCCCCCTGGATACGGGCCTGGAAACAGGCTACTCCTTTTTGGGAAAGGTTACCCTTATTAGGTATGCGTTATTCATAATAGGGGGTGCCCAGGCCCGTACCCAGGATTTTTTTCGGGGGGGGGGGGGGTAACCCGAGAACTTGAAATCCTATTTTGTCGTATACCATCTTTCCGGTAAGGAAAGGGGGATACGAAAAAGGAGAAAAGTTATCGCGTTGTTCGAGCTTCAAAACGGTCAAACAAAACCAAAGCTCAATTTGAAATAAACTCCTCAAGTACCATATGCTAGAAAAACGTATATTTTTCATTTGCGGAAACTTTAGATGGGGGTTTAAAACCCCCGAACCCCTGGGTACGGGCCTGGGGGTGCCCACTCACTTTGGGCTACAGCTACCTGTTTTGAGTGCTGGTTCCCCGTTGTTGAGAGGGATAAACCCATCTTTGGGCAGAGGTACCCATCTTGAGTAGTAACTACTAATTCTATCATGTCCGTTCGTGTGAACACTACGGTAAAACCCTTTTCGCCGTTACTTACCGTCTCATCGCGTTCCGCCGAGAGCCCTAACGCGATTCCCTAGAGAGGACCGAGCCAGCTACCTAGACGCCCCCTCTTCATCAGCAACTCCCGAGCCGTATCCCGTGACCACTACAATTTGAGTTACCCATCAGTGAACCTTCACCCCAACCTGTACCGGTTCAGCTAATAGTCAGGGTCATAAATACAACTTATATCCCATTTAAACTTACTATTACAAGTCAATTGCGCACCTAGCGCAAAATAACACGCCTGCTGATTCTCAGCGCAAGCTAGAGGTGTGTTATGCAGCATTTTGTCAGCAGCGTAAGTGAATTAAAATACTAAATAGCACAAGAAACCGCTACAAAATACGGCTAAGAAACTGCAAGCCTTCTTGAAAGAGTTGCGAGAAAAACAAACGTAATACGGTATATGATGACTCATTGCCAGCTACAAACCACACATTGATCCGGGTTGCTCGGTACCAGCGCCAAACTGTGCACTGTGACGTCAATACCGCCAATACCGGCCAATACAGTATCTCGGATGACTTTCGTTTTGGCGTTTTAATTAACGGAATTAATTTAATTCCTACATTTTGGCTTTAAAATCCAAGAGGTCGGTAAGTATTGAATGGATATGGAAGACAACTTCCAAACATCCTTCAAAACAAGCTAGGGTGTGGTACGTGGCTATAGACCTCAATTGCTTTTATTAAGATGGGCTAGATGTGAAAAGCAAGCCTCAACCACGTTTCTTGAATATTTATATTCCAAAGGCACATATCCCCCAAAATAAAATAAAGATAGAAAGAAAATGTAAGTTGACCGCTCAACTTACGTCTCTCTGCCTCGTTTCAGCGGAAGATCTATAATGTCTTTCATATAAGTTTCATTCCAAATTACGAAATAATTTTTTTTAGCTAAGTGGAATCAAATTTCGCACTGAGTCACTCTAACTACATACCGACATCTACACTGGCACAAAATTATGATGCCTTTTGTGACTTACCAGAGGCAAATCTCGTTCTTTAAAACTTCTGAAATTGCAAGGAAATTTTTTAAAACTTAAGAACCTGCAAAAATGATTTCACAAACTTATTATAAACTTACGGTCAATCGTTAATTGATAATTGTCATTATGTTTTTTACAGTGTACCGAAAACAGTTCAAGTGTAGGGTATTTTTGTGAAATTCCGACTGCTGACCGTTCCCTCGGCTCAACAACCCCAGTTTATTGCCCTATAACAGATAACGCCTGTTTTCGCCAACTGTGACCTTACTTGCTCAAGTAAACATATGTTACCTTTGCAGAGTATCCTATGTACCTGTCGAGTGACGCTTGTGCGTCTCCTTTGGATGTTTGTCGCAATTGTGTTATACATAACCTATATACTTCTGTTGCCACGCAATACTCTCCACCCATCCCTATGTTCTTTGATAAAATTCTGTTCAGATCTGTATGGAAACCTTGATCAAGGGGACCATATAACCTTGTTAACCTTCGATTGCGTGACAAGTCCAATACACTGTTGGATTCTACGAAAACCCTCGCCGCTCTTTCATCCGTCAAAGACAGCTCCAGTCACACCCAGCTTCGCCATCAAGCAATCAGGAACCTCTCCAGCTTACATAAATAAGCCAGTTAAGATCATCCTCAGACACTCTTCGGCCAGTTGTGTACCCGCTTCTGTAAGCCATGGAGCTACCAAGTTTCAGTAAATTGTGCCTAATCATTACAACGGTTTGCTCAAGTTTAAGTATAACGAACGCAGAGGAAAGAAAGTTTACCAGGTGTTCTGGAGAGATGATGTCAACTGTAGTTGTTCCCACTCTTCAGAACATGTCGCTAGAAATCCAAGAACTTCGTAAATTCCAAAAGAGTTTCGAGGGAATCATTCCCGGTCTGACGAACTTACTACCCATGTTGACCGACAAGATCAGGTAAGCAGGAACCTTTCGTTGTTCTCGTCCTAAGTTAATTTTAAGTATATTCGTTCCTGATTAGCTACTTAATTTTAAATTTCTTATTTCACCTAACAGAGAGTTTTCTGTTAGTTTTCTATTGGAAATGTATTAGGTTATTGTGCTAAAGTGTACCTGTTTTAATAGCTTATAGTTTTTTATTACATGTCCAATGAGATTCAGCAATTCCGCGAAATCTCTAATCAGATCAAAGAATTAGTCGGCAAATTTGGAAAATCTATTAGCCAATCCCTCCAAGAACCCCAAAAGAGTCAAGAATCCCGGAAGGAAGTTACAGCTGATTGTCCATCTGACGGAGCTTTGATTAGATATGTCATCAGTCCTCGCTATGTCAATACCAGAATGATAACGTCCTTAACCGGCGTTTTTCCACATCTCAATGTTCCTAAAAGTAAGTTTTTGGAATGGTTTTAAAGTAGATTTTAAGATAACTGGACACACCCATGGTTAGAATCCATGTCCTCGAACTGCGTCTTAAATAAGTGCAGCGATTCCTGCGACGGGCATGCCAACTGCCACGCGTTTAACTTCTTCGAAACTAATACTTCGTACGTCTGCGAGTTCGTAGCCGACAACCTTTGCCTCAACAAAACAAAACTAGCGTTCGTGAACTGGCCTGGAGGAAGCGTCTGGGAGAAGAGGAGTACCAGCACGAGTCAATCCTGTATTGACGCGAAGTTCAATCCTGGCGCAGACGTCGCGTGCGAAGTATTGAGACCTGGCTGTCTTGGTACGTGGCCCAATTGCACGGAATGCCTCCAAAATTGCGTAGAATGTAGCCAACGGTATTCCGACAGCTGGTTCTCCTTTGCAAGTAAGTTGTACGCAGTAGTTTACTAATCTAGATTACAATTCCTATAATGTCTTGTTTATTTCATTCTTTTCGTGGGTTAAAAAAGCCGTGTACGAATGCACCATTTGGCCGGAGTACGACACACCTTACTCGTATCCCATTGAGAGTCGTTGTTCCATGTTGTTTACGCATTTAATAAGTAGAGCGGTCAATGTCACCACTACTGAAGTGACGTTGGATTACCGAATGTCTTTTCACAACATAAACCGCTTATCGAACATGAAGGCACATCCAAAGATCTTCTTTTGGTTCGAAACCTCCACTAATGAGAAGTACTGGTTTGTGTACGAAAACTGGGCGATCGACGCTGACGGCACGTTGAGGAATATGACCTTCCACGAAAGGTCAATTGGAGCCGAAGGAGATATCTTCAACTTGAATGGCATGGCCCTAAAACCCACCCCATTTGTAATGGTCGAAAATGATTCCTACGGCTGTGGATCGTTTTGGGTGTTGGACCCCAAGAATGCGACGGATTGCCCAGGCGGAAAGGTTAACATGTTAGGGAGAGTAAAGCTGGATAATGGAAGAGTAGTGAGTACTGGAATGTCTTCTCCCCAGTCCACCCTGAAGAAACACATCGTCTCCAAGGTGTTTGTCCTCTTAGGAAATGTTTAGTTACTTACTTTGCAAAAAAAAATTTACTGACGTACATGAAACACTTCCGTCTGGGTTTTGCTGATAGATTATTTTAAACAATGAAACCCAATTTGTTAATGTGAGGAAGCGTTTTTACAAATTTTGCAAAACTCCGTTTAGCTTGATTACGCAAAATACAATAGCTCTTTGGGGAATAGTACCAACACTGAAACTGCTTTCGGGCTGGTTAACTACTTTAGTATAGCTTTTCAATTTCGACAATTAATTCTATAATATTATTACTGCCACTCTTTTCTCTAGTTGCTTCCAAATGAGTGTTTACAGGCTGGAAGCATCCGACGGAACTGCCATCTTGCCGGGGCTTTCCGTGTTGATATAACGCGAGCCAAACAAGATTCGCGTTTACCTCACAAATATCCATCAAACATGACTTTGCAGTAATCTGTAGCTCTGCTATTTGTTCAGTAGATACATACGGAATGACACAGTTCACAACTTCGGTCAGTTCTATCACAGGTGGTTTTAAGCAACACATCATCTTGCCCAAGCTTTCTAAGATGGCGGACTGGAGTTTGAAGTTTTGTGTGAATTTATACGCTTGTGCTTTTCCTGCCCTTTCTCCTACTTTACTGCTAAGAAGTTTGTCTCTTAGGAAGCGTTTCACTTGAGGTAAAATCTCTTTCACTGTTCGTTGTCTTAGAAAATCTCCGCATTTCTCACACAGAAGCGTTAATAACTTCCACGCCGTGCGCAGCATGAGTACGTGTCCTAACCGGAACTGGAAAACAAGTGGTTCCCACAACGCATGTGCTTTGGGCAACAGCTGATTTTCAAACTTTGCCAACACTACAAACGCTAAATGCAAGCTTTCGATCACAGCTATTTTTAGGTCAAAATCTGGTCTCGTTAATAACTGAATCATACGATCCGTAATCGAGCACGTTAATGCTACATAACTAGGGTCTTGTGGAGAATCTCTTTGCAAATTTTGTTCACTGTCCTCTTCAAGTAAATCATCTTCACTTGCCGTTTTACTGTCTTCTTCCGTCCCTTCCTGCAAGCGTAGACTCCTTTCGAAATCAAAGTGTCTATTTCTAAGAGAATCGACGACTGATTTCGCCTTTTCAACGCCTGTTTTGACAGATCTCGGAGACGAAGTTTGATAGGAAGAGGAGCCTAAGTTTTTCTTTAGCGCTTGCAGGTAAAGCACGAAAATCTGAACGAAAGGTAAAGGAGAATCGTTATGGCACTGATCCAAAGCTTTTAGTGCGAAATTAGTAGCTTCCTGGACCAATGGCAAGAGACTAAGTTGCGAATGTTGCAGAATCGCGTGCAAAGTTGAGGGAGCTTGGGGAAACCGGGTCAGGTGGCGAATTTGGTACGCTAGTTGGGGCATAATGTAGTCGGAATGAAGACCAAGAAACTCGGAGAGCGAGCACCGGTTTATGTGAGTCGCGAAACTATGGAGAGTTTGTAACGCAGTGTGAGATACGACTGCGCAACGCGTTTGACCAGCGAGACCCAAAACAGGTACTAAAGTGTGCAGTAATAACGGCGTAAAACTGAACTGCAGTACTTGAGTCATGGCAGCGAATCCTTCCAGAACCAGAATCACCTGTTACATATTCCAAAAATAGTTAAAGATTATTAGAATAATAATAAAACCAAGAAATGTAACAAAATTGCTACAAAACGTGTTGCAAGTGAACCAAACCATACACTTAAACGAAACCATTAAATTTTATAAATAAATTATATACCTGTAAGATGTTGGAACGCAATTTTCCTAGATTTAAACTGTTGTTCATCACGATCGGCAGCTCTAAAATACCAGATTCTAGATACTCGGTGGTAATTGAGCCACACATAGCAAAACTTTCTTCGTTTTTCTTGTCCTTGCGCCCTAATTAAACCATAAACAATTACAAAATGAAATTAGAGAAAAATTAGAGGAAAGAAAGTATGGCACAAAGAGAATGGAGAACAAAGCTAGATAAAAGTCTATGAGAAAACTGATGCAACAAACCTAGAATCACATGATTGAGAAGGAATATCACTTCTTTACGCTGCAAGTGATCCTCGCGGAATAGATCCATCAACATATCTGAGATTAGCATGAAATCTCCCCACTCTCCCAGACACCGCAACACGTTCCGCAGTCTTTGGGCCGAAACTTTGTCGTTCAAGTACGCTAACTGGTACGACGAAGCAATTTCTATGACAAGAAAGTCAAGGTTTTTCTTTAATATAAAAAATTGTTAACGAATGCACCGTCTGTTTCCCTAAATAGAGTTTCGGTACTCAATAAGCTGATTTGCAGCAAGGATTTGATAAGCTTGTCAGACAAGAAAGAAATCTGGAGAGTTAACCCCAAATCCGGTCCCAATAGCTTCAAATGTCCTTCCAAAGTCCCCAACATAACACTCTGCTCCTCCGAAGCTACACGAAACGTTAGAAGTAATTAAAAACTGTGAGCTAAACGCAAAACGAGAAACAGAAACTGCCTTACTTCCTTGGATGACGATACGCGGAGCACTTTGGCACATATTATAGAGATTTTGGCGTAAAAGTGAAGGTAAATTCTCTTTTACCAGCGTGGTGAGGACTTGTGTTGCTCTTTCGGAGACGTTATCAATACTATCCACTGTTAAGCCAACCAACATCTGGATCATAGGCCGTAAAGATTCGCATAAGGTCCTGAAAACGTTCTTTAGTAAGATTTTAGCTAAACAATTGATGGAAATTTTGTACCAATAACAATGATTCCATAATTCGCCAGCCGTTTTAGCCAATTCTCGCCTCACAAGTGGATGACAATGATTGTGAAGCATGCAAACTCGCTCGAAAACCAACTCCATGTTCTGCTTCGCGAGTTTCTCCCAAGAATCTGGAGTTTCACTGTCCATGTTGGCCAAATTCTGCAAATCTTCCGAAGGGTCACTTCTTTGGTCCTGGAAAACGAAGCAAACTAGGACTGTCAAGGTCTGTAGAGCACCCTGAAACAGTAAAAAGAGGAGTTCTTAGTAAATAAATTCAATACTAAGGTAACCAAGCGTACTATTAAGACTGTATGCTTTTCTTGGTCTCCCAAACGCAAAATACTATCCATTCCAGACACTATTCCGGGTAAGAATCCCCTAAACGCGCTCAAAGCTAAAGTTTGATCCGCATCTTGGGCTAAAGTAATAAATTCCCTTATGCAAAGCATAGCGTCCAACCTAGAATAAATTAAGACAAAGTAAGATGAACATACGAAGGAAAAAGGTACAATTGCTTTTCTGATAATTTAATTTAGTCCAAATCAAATCAATCAAAAAAATGTAATCTACCTGAGTTGAGTCAGTTTTTCTTTGCCGGCCAAACGCGTGAGATTAAACAATGAATGGGCTAGAATTTGTTTGCCTTTTTCATCGAAGAGCTTATTGGAGATAGTTGGACACTTCTTTGACGCTTTTAGGAGCGAATAAATGGTTTTTACGAACAAATTCTGGACTTCTTCGCTCCAGACAGGGTTATCTTTGGTTTTTAAATACTTGCTGTCAATATGGAGGACTAGTTGTACCAGAAAATCCGAAAATTTGCTCCAATCTTCCACTCGAGTGTGAGAAAAGGTGAACTGAAGACAGTCGAGAATTTTTTCCAAGAGTTTTTTGTTTCTAAAAAGAAGTAAAACTATCTTAAGTGACCAAAGTAATGGTATTGGAAGTTATGTGCAAGAGACGAATCAACCCACTTTCCAGACAACCCAGGTAAATAATGACAAAACAACCCCCTGGCATTTCAGTCCAACGGTCATGTCTTCTAGTTCTTGACAGGACAATCGACAAATGAATACACCTACATTTCAACCCACCTACATTTTTGTTTTATTTATTTTTATGTTTTTACAGGTACAAGGCGGAAAAACTTCACAGTGGCTGACCGAATGTTAAGTTTTTTTAGCCTTTTACCTGTAAAAACACAAAAATAAATAAATGAACTTCAAGAAAACGTTTAATGCACATGTTACTCTGGAAACTTTTATTCGCATAAATATATTTGGTCAAAAAATCCGGTCACAGCTGTGGTTATACTGCTGTAGGTGTATTGTCGATAGTCCTGTCTAGGGCTAGATAGGACGACCGTTGGATTGAAATGCCAGTGGGTTGTTTTGAAAGTGGGTTGATTTTGATTCGTCTCTTACCCGGAAGTTATTATATGACATTTTACCTGAGTTCATGGTGTTGGCAAAGTTTTAAGAGAACGTGTAAAGGCAGAAGAACGTACTCTTGGTAGTTCTGCAGCAGCCAAGGAGTTTGGGCTAAAACTTGCAGTATATCTTTCAATTCATTTAACGAATTAGGTGTCGGACTTGTGCTTAACGTTTTAAGAACCGACTGCAGGAGAGGAAACACTTCGTTCATTTTCTTAGTTTACAAAGGTGTTCAGAAGAGAAGCTACTTGACGCCTTTTCGGAGGACCGAACCTACCAAAAGCTTACCCATCTGACCGCTTACCCATCAGAGCGGTTGTTCTGTTGCGTGCTATGGGTATGACGAGAGCACAACGAGAGCAGTTTCTGTCTGGGAACGTGAATTAATTAATATTGAATTTAACTGACATTTATATGCTCCAAGTTAACGTCATGTTGACGTTTCTTATATTTAGTGTAGTTCCCAGTTACGGTATGTTATTTTTTTTCTGTATACAGGGATTAGGTTAGGTTTGGTTAGGTTAGGAGACTTGCTCCGATAGTGAAGGCATCAAAAGGAGCACCTAAATGCCCGAAGCTGACAACTTGTGGATGTCATCCGAAAAGGCGACAAGAAACCATGCAAGAAACGCGCCCTAATCCTGATACCCATGCAAATTCTAAGCTTCGTATTCACTTTCTTTACCAATAGGTGGCACCACATGTTCGGGAAAAAATTTCCTCCGAATAGGCGTCATTTAGCCTCTTGTATTGAGAAGTTATAGAAAGCATGGGTGCGTTTTATTGTGAACTGATCCGTTCACCAGTTCTTCCGTTGAACTGCTCTCGTTGACAATAAAACGAACGTTCTGCAGGTCGCCGTTCAACTGGCTCAGTTGAACGAGCGTTGACAATAAAACGCCCGTCAAGCTTAATAGCGCGTTCCACTTGCTGCACTTAGTTTTGGTTAGAGCAACCTGAGTTTCTGCCCTGGAAACTGACTGACGTCACGAGTCTACCCTAGTGCGTTTTAAGTGGAACGCACATGGAGAACTCAGGGCAACTGTTGTTTATACCGTCTCGCAAGCATGGCGTCCAATGTTTTTTTTTTCAGGTTTTCGTTAAACTGGAAAACGGGCAAATTGCCATGAGCGACGGATTTTTATGCACCGTTCACACTGATGGTAAATGTTTTACTTAAGTTAGAAGTTTTTGAATTATCTTCTACATATTTTGTGTTTTTAGGACAATTACAGGTCCAGTCACTTACGCGGGAATGACTCGTTCGGTTTAATTGAAGCAGATGAAGATAGTACTCCTATTTCTACCAACGGAAAAGGGGAATGGAGCGATTCCAAAATTCGGTTTTGATAGTGACAAAATTATGTTTACTTAACGACATACCTCGTCGTCTGAATACAAGTGTACCACAGACACATTATTCCTTATTTTGGGAACCGGGTTATTGCTTAAATCAAATAAAAGAGCACATTGCTCCTCAAATTCGTCGTCGCTGCTTGAGCTGGACGAATCATTATAAAACCGTATGGTTGAGGAATGGAATGCTTTACCAGAAAAAATTATTAAGTCCTTCTCAATCCAAACCTTTAAGAACAATCTTGATGAACACTGCGGCTCCAAAATTGTTGATCCTAAAGAATTCAGAAAAGATATTTGAATGTAAATTGAAGAGGCCATGAGCCTTATTTAAATGCAATAAATAATAATAATAATTATGTAATAAAACCCAAAAAAGTAGCTTGTGTTTGTCTCTTGCATTCATATTCGCGCCAAAACGAAAGTGCTCTGAAACCCGGCACTGACAAAAAAGTCAGAGCAAGAAAAGTTGCTTTGTTTTGCTCTTTCCAGTGCGCATCCTGTAAGTGGAACGCGATCCGAGCAGTTGCCCTGGCACGGACGTCGAAGTGGAACGCGCTATAAGGCGTGCTTAGGGATCGTCCCGAGTTCTACTATGTACCAGGAACGCAGTTGAACAGAAGGCGGTTTTTGAACTGCGCGCCAAGCCATCCCGTTGAGCTGTTCACGCTAAAACACCCGTCCAGCTGAACCTCGTCCATGCGAAAATGCCAGTTGAGCTAACTGGTGAACGCAGTTCTTCAGTTCCGTTCACAATAAAACGCTCCCTCAGTTCCGTTCACAATAAAACGCACCCCATGTTGGAACTGAAACGGCTAAATGATGCTTTTGCGGAGAAGATGAACTACACGTTTCCTGCTTTGGCCACTAGAAGCGCTCTTAGGAAATATTAAAAAAGGCAACAGGTTCTCCAGTTTCACAGTTATAAGAGACTATAGCCCTTTTCCAATGAGGGAACAACTGTACCTGTGCCGCGACGTTTGTTTACATTGTGCGTCATTGGAACACGACTGTGCGGCACAAGTCGACGAACTTTTGCGAACAATTTTTTTTCTGTTCCTGCGGTTGGAAGCAAAACTGGACGCACAGCACAGTTGTTCCCTCACTGGAACAAAACTGTTCTGCACAGAACCACGAACAACGTCGCTGGAACAGGCTGTTCCTCGCACAACAGTCGCATAGCACAGTTGTTCCCTCATTGGAAAAGGGCTTATAAGATGCCTTTTGCGGATGAAATGTCGTAAAACTTTGCTGCCATCTATTGAAAGCAAGAAATCGGAGAAGGCTCATAGGAATGGTAGGGCTCCAGGATACAATGAAGCAACGGTTGTATTTTATTTTAAAAGATGCCTTTTACGGAGGAACCCGCTCCAGAGTAGGAAGGTTGTAAATAAAGGCAAAGGAATAAAGAAATAAAGGCAAGGGAAATGCTTAGAGTAAATATATATAGAGAGGGAACATCCCTGTGTAGAAGTCTGTTACCAAGAAATAGAACGAAAAGGAGGAGCCAAAAGTGGAACAGATGGGGACCCAACTGTTCCACTGCTGATTGGCCGTTAAGACCATGGTTAAGGCGTGGGTAAGACACAGATCCACAGATCGGTATCGCTTGTCAGACAAATCGATTATAAACAGTTTAACTGGGAATACTAATAGTATGGGGAAAAATCAATTCCAGAATTAGCATTTGTTTACTATTTGTGAATAACTGAAAGTATAAGTGTATATTATCAAGAATTGAAAAAAATTTCGTGCTTTAAGGAAGTGATAGATAGAAGAGAAGTGTAGAATAGTAGTCGAAAAATGAAACTAACAAACTTGCTGGCCTTCTGTGTTTCTCCGTGGAAAAGTATATCTAGGTTAAAGCTTATTTTCCCATATCTAAGCTAAGTTGTGATAATATTCATCATTACAGTGTAAGTGAAATTGTTCACATTATGGTTATGCACCTGTATAAGAATTACGTTCAGTGTTTTCGGACTTCAAATTCTATGTTTCTTTCAAATTGTCGAATCAAAGGTTGCGGTGTCCTACACCTTAGTATCACTGGGTTACCCCAAGAGACATTGCGGTCAGGGTCTTTCTGACAAGGAACCGAAAAGACAGTTTATTTTTATTTTCTTAATAAATCCCTTTTATTCTAAACAAATGCTTACGATGTGAAGCTGGCTTTATGTAAGAAAGCGATTGTCTTATGAACGTACAGTACCCTAATTACAAATATTTGCAGAATTGGATTGCGTATTACAAAAACTATGCTTCTAATAAAATGGTAGTTATCATCGGATGAAGAATGGTTTGTATTTTCCCGCTGCTTGTTCAGCTCAGTCAAGCTAGGGAATCGATATATCCATGTTGCTATCGATTTATGTTTGAGCCCCATTTTTATGTTTCCCGCTATGAGCAAGGCGTTGATCAAAAGGTCTGACCAATCCTGTCCTTTCAGGGAACTAGCCTGCAGCTTCGAAAAGTGGTAACAAAAGGCCCGTAAGGAAGGGGCTCCATGTTCCCTCTCTCTCTACATTTACTTTAAGGGTGGACTCACACTGGAGTGCCTAAGCCCTTAAGGATTGACACCTCATTGACACCTACACGTCTACCTGTCGTGAGCAGGAGGTAAAGGCGGGGACAAGGTAATTCGTAGGATGTGGCGAAAATAGTTTTCTTCCTAAGTCATATTGGTCAACCACCCTTTTGTGACCCTGCCTCATTCAATTAACGGGCTATCCATAGCTAGCGGCCGAAATAGCCCACTGCCCGCTAATTGCTGGTAAAGGACGTCACAGGCACTCTCTTAGGGACTTTAGGCCTCATAGGCACCCAGTGTGAGGCCACCCTAAGGGGAAATGCCTTTTGCGGAGGAAGAACTCACAGGAATGGTTGGGCTCCAGGATACAATGAACCAACGGATATCTTTAATTTTAAAAGATGCCTTTTGCGGAGTAGACCGCTCCAGGGTAGGAAGGTTCTAAGTAGGTAGCTTGGAATGAAGGTATGGGAAATGCTTTTTGCGGAGCAAGTGTTACGCACGGAAAGGTAACATGCAGGCGACCTGCTTATAGGAGACGCATTGGTTAGCAAATTGTCTTCTAACACATGTTTACAAGGTATTTAAATTTTTGTAATAAAATGGGCCAATAAGGTTTTGAAGGCAAAATATACTTTACCACAAATACTTAGTTTTTCTGTTGCATACTGACTCGAAGAGCTACAGATACGCTAAGTTAAAATAATCCGGCAGTGAATTTTGCTGAGCGAATTTTTACGAAGTAGTATACGCATACTACACTGTAAAAAAAAATGTGTAAATTTACAGTGCTTTTACAACTGTTTTGATGTATTCCTACCATAATTTCCTTGTGAACTATCGTTAAGTAAAATTGTTGTAATATTGCTTGTATTTTCTTGTTTTTTTGCAACAATTTTAAGAGTGAAATAAATACGATTACTTCTTGGTAAATTTAACATCAATGTTTGGAAAAATGCTCAAAGTTATTGTAAAACTTATTCAGTCAACTAGTAAGTTAGCCAGTTATTGACTTTTGTCTGGCCTTTTTGGACATATATGTTAACTATTTGTAATCTTACAACTTTCTGTCCCAATTCGGAGAGCAATTATTTTTGGTAAGTATACAATGCTATTGCTTTCAAACCAACATATCTCTGTATACACTGTAAAAAAAAAGTTGGTAATTTTACCGTGAAGTCATTGTGCAGCAAAATCGACAATGGATTTACTGTAAAATGAAGTGCAGATATGTTCACGTAAAGCAACTTACAAAACTTCCTGTATTTTCACTTACAGCGCTACACGTAAATTTACAAAAACATATTGTATCGCCAAATCTTAAAGATTTGATAAATTTACACAAAGTTCGCGAAATTGGTTTCGTGCAAACTAATGGTAAATTTACAAATATATGTGTGAAGGTATGTACTATACTCAGAGCTGCAACTCGCTCTTTTTTTTGCGAGCGCCCTCACGCTCGCGCTCTTTGCTGATTTTTGCGAGCGCGCTCACTCTTTCGCTCACAATTTAAAAAAGGAGCGCGTTCGCGCTCTTTCAATACTGCCATCTATTGAGTGGAAGCGTAAACTTTTTTTTTTTTTTAGATATTGCGAATCTGCGTCTAAGTGTAGCAAAACTTATAAATTATAACAAGCACTTCTGGAAATTTTTTAGGATTCAACACTTGTTGACTCTTCTCTTACAATTGAAGCGATTGTCATATATTCGAATTATTAACCAAAAATAAGACAAAACTTTGCAATTCAACACCGATTTTCAAAAAACTTGGAATTTCACCGTATAATTAAACGGTGACCGTCTCGACACAAATGCAAGAGCACTTCGATCGGAGTAAACAGACGACACGGTATCATCTACCTTTCTGTTGTTAAATTTCGCCTATTTGGTGTGGATTTTCACGCTCTTCCTTCTAGAATCCTTGGTCCCTTTGGCATCTACTATCCCGAAAATATTCCTGTCAATAAATAAAAAACTAAAAGAGTGTACTCTTACAAGTAACCTTTCGTCAAATTGTCAAATTACCTTTCGAGAAAATCCATTGTTGCCCCCATAGTTGCAGGATAGCACAGCCAAAACACGAAATAGCACCCAAAAGCTGCTAACGTGGTCTCTTCAAGACCGGAGCACACCATCATGCGTTCTCGTTCAATGCAAACGAAATACTTCTCAGCAGCTAGAAGGCCTTCCCCTATGGCTAGGACACAGGGCTGTGACAGACAGGGTTGTTGTCGAGACCGACTTTCTCGAGACCGAGACGAGACCGAGACTGTCCGAAACTTGTCGAGACCGAGACGAGATCGAGACCTGAGGTTTTTTTTTAAAATTTAATTAACGTCGTAGGCTTACAGCCTATTGACGTTCTTGTGTTTATTGAAATTATGCACTTCCATATTTTTTACAAAAAACCTGAGGTTTCGAGACCGAGACCGAGATCGAGATCACCAAAAGTTGACGAGACCGAGACTCAGACAGAGGTCTCGAGACCGTAATTGATCTCGAGACAAAAACAGAAAGTTCAATAAAACTTTACTTTTTTTAAACATATATATTAAAAGAAAGAATAGGATAAATTTGCAAAAAGGAAAACTATTTATTTACCGACGCCAACATTAGCATTGACAGCGTGCCATCAGACATGTTAGCCCTGTTTGGCCTCATTAACAGGCCACTTTTGCTAAACACCCTTTCTATGGGAGCAAAAGTTGCGGGCACGGAAAAAACCTTTTCGAAAAGGGGAGACAGGGACGGATTCGATACTAAGGAGCATTTACTTGACTGACCTGCTCCTTTAATTAAAGAGCAATAGCCAACGACATAACATATTGATATTTGGATGGATTCTTATTGTAGACATTATTCTAAGAACGGGAAAATTTGTTTCAAGTTTTTCTGACTAGCCGTTCCCGAGTTATGGGCTTGCGAAGTTTTTTGCATTTTCCCGCCAC
>JAGJRO010000442.1:0-31324 GCA_022832285.1 Lepidurus apus apus | reverse complement strand
ACACGGTTTCTTTCTGTGTCATAGCTCACCCGGGGTGTGTCATAGCACCCTCCAGGTTCGGGTGTTATGACACACAGACGACTTTTCGGAAAAAAATTGTAACGCCTAAACGATTTAGAGTAGACAAAAGAAAAAAATAGATTAAGTACCCCATTGAGTGCCCTCTAAAATAACCTTGAAATAATTAAAATATGTTCATAACTTTCGGAAGAAAAAAAAGATTAAGTAAAAACTGTGTCAAAGCACCCGACTCTCCCCTACCTGTTTTTCTTTTAACGCCTTCCTGGTTGCATTGGTATTTGCAATCTTGTCCTGATTCTGCCAGTCATTTGTGTAAAAATCCGTTGTGTTTTTCTTTGTCACTATTCTATGTTTTTCTTTTAACAAGATTTTAAAAACTCTTCCAGTTCTCGGCAATGAGTAACAGAGCATATAGTAACGCAGTTGCGCGTAGAAGAAACGCTAACTCATGGCAGTGTCACGCAAATGAAAAAGAATGGAGGCCAGCAAGGCCACATTTCCACTTTCAATTTATTTTTTTCTTGGGTTGGCTCTAAAAGAAAAGGAGAGCTATTAGGAAAAACATTTATGGGAACCTGCTGCGTTTATTTTACGCCAGGCGTGTTTGCGTTTTACAACGCCTTGAAGTGGTTTTCCCGTTCGTCACCTCAGACACAGTTATTTTCCCCCATTTTCAAACGTTTGTAAATGGAGGATCCGAATGGGATACCCCAATTTTAAACTCCAGATCCTTTTCGGTTTCCCCATTCAACCTGTTTTACCTGCGGGTCCCGGAACAAATGAACCTCGCCCTAATCAAATACTCGGGTAATTCCGTTTTTTTTTTAAATTTATTACCAGTTTAGGCCGAAGCCTATTACTGGGGGGTAATTCCGTTTTTTGTTTAAATCTGTTTCCAAAAAACTCTGCTTTGCTTAAAATCGTAGGCTTGCTTAGTTTGTTAAGTTTTACAGATTACGTGGGGAAGGATTAATCGAACTAAGGAATGACTGCTTGTTTGACGACGATAAGTTAAACCAAGTTTCCGCTGTATTGACGAATTGAACTGTCAAGTAATTTAAGTGGATGTTTCTCCTTCAATTTGATCCTTTTCGTCAAAACAGCAAAGGCTGCCGTGTGCTTTAGCTCATTTTGCAACGGATGGCGTTGCTTGTTTTATATGGACGTATATTAGCGCGCATGGCTTCTGCGCAAATAACTGTGTTGGCCATAACTAGACAACCGTCTACTCAATTTGCATGAAATTCAGTAAAAAATATAGTATACTAACTCGTAATTAATTATGTCGAAACTCGCAATTGTAAGTTTTTTTCAAATTTGAGCAAAAATGATTTAGAGGCTCCCAATTTTTAAATGTAGTTATAAAAAAAGTATGGTTCGTTTTCAGTAGTTATTTGTATTGGCTAAATTACTGTTAACAAAAATAAAAACAGTTTGCCAAAAAAAGTTTAAGTTTGCAAAAATAAAAACACCGGCAAAAAAAGTTGCAAAAATGTTTGCATAGATTGCGACATGTTTTCTCTTCTTCGAATGGCTTGTACAAGCCTTTTAGCTAAATGTAATCCAAATAAAAATTAAACCTTCTAATAAAGTAGAACCTCATATGCTTCTGTGCCCATTTCGTATTTGCAATTATAATTCTTGTTTCATTATCTAACTCACCCCAGCAATACAGTTATCGTACTTATTTTAAAATTTGTTGTTTTTAAGATTTCCTGGAGTGAAGTGTCTCTTAATTTCCAGAGTGCATTTATTTTTCCTAAGAAGTAAAAAGGTACACTTACCGGTATCTGAAGCAGGGTGCCATTGTTGAGGATTGGGTAGGAATACAAGGGTACTACGGGTACGGTGTTGTTGCGGAGGAATATGGGTCCTTGGATAGGCGTAACTGCAGGCAAATTATGGGTGTTACCAGTAGTAGTAGTTGTAGTCGAAGGAGTTAAGACTAAACTCGGAAGCTGCTCTTTGATGAGGTCGTCGAGGGTTTCCTGTTGTTTCTTGCCAACCTGCTGGGAAGGAGTAAGATCACTTTCTCCGTCCTTCTCCACTTTCGCTATCGGCTTCCGCAGACGAGGAGTACCAGGCGGTCTATTTCGCGGTCGACTCTGAAGACGGTGCAGTTGCTCGTTTTGCTGCTGCATTTGTTGGAACTGCTCCAACTGCTGTAATTGCTCCAGTTGCCTCAACTGATGCTGCTGGATGTCATGCTCGTCAGGGCTGAGGACAGGACGATTGAAGGTAGAAGCACCGTTCTGGAAAACGTTCGCAGCAGTACCCATGAAAGGGTCCACAAGCGTTGGAGGGAGTTGTGGTTGCGTTAGCCCGTGACTGAAATTAAACGCTCTTAGAAATGCCATTGTTGTCCTCAATTTCGGCTTCTATTTTGGGGGAAAATAAAATGTCCACAATTTGAAATCAAAAAATCGTTTTTATCGTAAAGAATTCTAAGGATCACTGGATTACCCCTAAATTAGTCACTATCACTTTGGGGAGTGTAGGTTCGTCACTTGGTTCAGCGCGTTGAAGTTTTAGGTGCCGCTGGAAGGAAGTAAAGGGATATTTTTGAAGTGAACTGAAAAGGCTATTGTTGAAGCATTCCGTGTCCAGTGTGCAGTGTAGACGTGGGGAGAGGCCTTGCTAAAGTGAACATGGCCTCGTTGAGGAGCCTCGCTATATAACCTAAGACTTTTGGGTATAAGCTATAGTAGTGGACGCTTTAGCTTATATTCTTATCCTTTATAGCTTTGCTGCTGTTGTGTGCATGTTTGCTTTGCGCGGGGAGGGAATATAAGATATGTTTTTTCTTGAAGCCCTGCCCTGCTCCAGTTTCTTGATTGAGGTGGAACTTGGTGAGAATCAATCGTGGTAAAGGGGCAAGAAAACCTTGAAAGTTTCCAGTCAGGGAAGGCGTCCCCTATAGATTTACAAGTTTTTTCTTTTCCTTGAGTAATTCAGTCTAGAAAAATTTTAATTATTTTTAACCTGCAAGGGCCTTTTAATTGGCATTTCCCAAACAGTAATTAAAGTTTGGAAGAATTGAAAATAGCCATTTCTGTTTCACGAAGTAATTATTGCTTTTCCTACTTTATTAATCCTCCTAGAAAAGCACGGCGGTTTTTTTTTCTTCTTTTTCTTCTTACGAAAGAAAGAGGTTTAATTATGCGCTGAAATATATGGACATGTGTAAAAGTAGTGGCATCCATGCGTCACGAAGTATAAAGTCGTGGTTGTAATTGATACATAAAGTCTGGGTTCGTCAGCGCCTTGTCGATGTAAATGGCTGCGTAATTGGGATTGTAAAAGATTCTTTATGAACTGTGTTGATATGGCTAAGATCGATGGAACGGTACCCGCCCTTTCAGTTATATACGTTTTGACTCTTTTGGGATCAACCATATCGAATCTATAATTATAATCACTGTAACGGACTCCAATTGCTCAAATGTAATTTGTAATTCAAATTTTTATACTTTGATTCATCTTATCGCATTGAGCAATAAAATTTGTTGTTTATCTCAATATCAAAGAATCAGAAAGGAAAGAAGGGAACTATTTAATTGTGATATTTAAGGGACACTATTGTGTAATTAAATTAAATGCAGAAGTGGGAACTATTAGGAAATATTAAATAGGAGATTATGGGACTATATTTTGGCATGGACTAGCGCACCGAATTATCACTTCAGTGCACTAAGTTTTAATTCTTAGTTACATTAAACAAAAAGATTTGATTATTAGTTAAATTAGACTAATATTTTAATATTAATTCTACTGTTATTGTTACATTTATTTATAATTAATTTTAATATAAATTGAATGCAGCTAAAACGTTTCGAATTTCAAGTATTAGCTCCATCGAATTGATAAAATCTGCCTATTATTTAAGTAACTAACTATCCATGGAATTAAACTAAGCAGACTTGAACCCATGATTAAGTTAATCTAGAACGTTTAATCTATTTGTAGAACTAAAGTGTAAGCAGTCCTATTAATTTTAAGTTAACTCGATGAATTTTGACTGTTACCAGAATTAAAACTAAGCAATAAGGCTTGTCTCTCAATTATGTTGAATAATAATTTTGACCACGCCTTAATTGTTAAATTAATTTCAGTTGATATTTTTTTTCTATTAGCTGAATTAATTAAGAAGTTTTTTTTTATTAGTTATGCATATTGGTTTATATGTTTTCATACTGAACAGTTGCTCAAATTCCTTATAGTTAAAGAGCTTATAACTGTACCTCCCCATTCTATTTTATATCTACTGTTCTACTGTGATAGTTATTGTAGTTAATATGAAGTATTAATACTCAAACGTGAAGTAATAATAATTCGCGTTTAATTGATAATTCAGAAAACTGCATACAAGCTTAAAATATACATTCTATAAGTATAGCTAAGACTTTACGTATTCAATTCCTCGCAAGGGCTTTTAGAAACAAGTGCAACATGAATTATCCCGTAACCAAAAGCGTTTCGGAACGCTGGCAAGTCCGCTGTATAGCAACCACCTACTTTAGGTAAAGGTCAAGAATACAGATTATGTATGTGTATATGTGTGAGTATATGTCTTACGTGTTGCACACCCAGGACTAGTGACCACACCCACGCCTCCAGTCCACTATATGTTTTAAAACTCTTTTGTAATGCCAGAAGAGACTTCAAAAACGCTCTCAACTAGGACTTAATATTTTACAGGAAGCACCGTATGTGTTTTTCTGGTTGTCCGAGCCCAACTTTGCCCTACTTCGCTGTTTTCGTTTTCGCGAAATGCTTCATCATCGTTCCAAATAGCCCTTGGTTATGAGCGTCCCAAACCGGCGTAATTTTCAACCTTTCCTTGTCTCTTATTTCTTACATTTTTTTTTCTCCCGAAAGCTTTTAGAACAGTTCAAAAGCTATCTCAAGATATACATGGGCGTCATGATGAGAGAAGCTTGTCAAAACTATTCGCAATGCGCACGTGCATGATAAGTCACTGGTGTTGAATTTTCAGGCAAAAGTTTGTCACTAAGGGGAGACAATAAATTAGATAAAAACAGCTGCGTTGATCTGTCGTTTGGTACAAGCTTGAACCGCGACCAAATTGCTATGGCTTTGCATGAAAATCCCACCAAAAGTTCTGGGAGTTTATAACAAAGGTAAACCCTTAACGAATAAAGGAATCGATTGTCAGCTTGGGCACGTTTCGTGTCTCTTTTTCCTTCTTTTAACCTTCTTTGTTTCTTGGCTTTTTTTATTTGGCACAGGTATAATAGCAGCCGACAACAGGAAGTGAAGTATCACTCCACAAGTCCTTTGAAACAGCTTTTTCCTCCGGAAGATCTGAAAAGGGGAGAAAAATATATAGCTTGCCTTGGTAAAGTGTCATGTTGACAAATCTTCCAACGTGGTCATTGGCATTCAGGCCATATCTGGGGAAGAAAAAAACGAATCCAACACTGTGTGGTCAAGACGAGTTTTTCCCTTCACTGCAATAAAATCCCCTTTAAACTGACGCCAGAAGTAAGAACAGCTCATAAGAATTCAAAAATTGGACTCAAAAAGTCCTTCAATTCTTGGAGAAAATCGTACATTTTCTTTTTAAAAAACGTTCTGAATTCCCTAGAAAAATTTCTAACGATGTTTTAATTTCTTACAGAAGTTTTAACTCCCTCGAAAGAGTTCCTCTTGTTCTTTAACGATGTTCTAAATCCTCTAAAAACGTTAAAATCTCTAGTATTTCGTTTTCAAATAAAACGCTCTAAAATTCATTAAATCTTTCCTTTTTGTCAACATTCCTGAAGGTTTTAAAAGCTTTAGTTTTTCGGGGAGAAAATAAAGAAATAATATTTTATTTTCCTAGCGTCAAAGAAATGTACTACTAAACTGCTTCCTACGGTAAAATGTTAATCTATTTCCCCAGGAAACTTATGAACTTACCGTGACTCTAATTTACCATCATTGATGTAAGAACACAGTTTATGGTAGGTAAGAACACAGTTTTTAGCACAGTAAACCTATATACTGTGGGTTTATGGCTTTGGAAGAATGAGTGGAATCGTGTTGAACTGTGTTGATTTTGATTTGGAATAGTGAGTGGAATTGTGTTGATTTTGAATAAACTTTAATATTTGTTTTGATATTTCCTTTTAGTTGCCTCATCAATTTCTGAATTTCTTAAGCTTCGCAAAGTGATCTAAAATACGAATTTTGAAGAATTGACATTGCTTTTTGAGGCATTTGGAAGAATTTGACGAATACTAATGGATTAAAACTTAAGGATTTGTCACAAGTTTGAAAAGTTGCAGGCTTGTGTTGATTTTTTTAGCGAATTATTAGAAAGTTTCAAATATTTTAAATCATCTTTAAAAAATGCTGGAACTGTTACGATTTTAAAATACGATTTTTGTTACTGCTATATGGAAGCAGCCAGCGCTCTGTTAAACCTTCTTATATTGAAGAAGGTTAAAAGAGCTAAAATGACATGGCTACGTATACTTTGGCTTCCGAACTGTGAAATGGTTCCCTCGGCGAAAGTCGGATTGGCACGTTTTAGGACCCATAAGAACACCAGTTTTTTACGTCACATCATCAAGTTTTAGAAATTGCCCATAACGTCACGACATATTTATGCTTGACTTTTTAGTCATTTCATGTTAATTTCCTAAAGACCAAGGTCAAGGTTTCTAAATCTAGATCTGTTTTGGGAACTCTTAAACCTTGACCTGTTTCGGCTGATGATAGAGCTTTGCTTGGAGTTTACAGGTCCATTTTTGTTACCAAAAAGCTTACAGATAGTTCCTGGCCATTGTCAGGCAAAAAAGTGGCAAGGTCGGTGTGCTCGCCATGTGTAGCAAGCTTTTCAAGCTAAAGGCTTTATGCTACTTGTGTACAGCGTGTGGTAAACGCCTTATCCGAATGCCAAAGCGGTATGTTTCGTAATGGGAAGTAATGACAGGGTAAAAAACGCTCGCCAACGTTTGCTTCTTATCTTTTCCATTTGTTAGTTCCATCGTCTCTTATTTGGACTAATAAGTCTTTTCTATGTCTGAACTGAAAAAAATCCATCTTTTTTACTTTATTTCTTTTTATAATTTTAGGTTATTTAAGTTTTTGCCTGTCTTGGACGTTTAAGTTATTTTTATTTCTTGAACTTATCTTAAGAGCTTCAGTTCCTTACATTTTTTATTAAGATGTCCATTAGGCAAGCCATAAGGTCAGCTTTCTCTTTCGTTCAAGCTTAGCGATTTTAGTCATTTTTCATTATTAAACTTTAAATTTTTTACATATTTTTGGGGCTTATTTCACATGTTGCCGGAAACCTGAGAGTTCGTAGGCTGAGTCTTTCTTTCCGACTTTTTATAATGGGGTGACATTAACCTTAGTGGATGATTTGGAAAGCGTGGGACGCGGAAAACCGAGCGTAGGTGTTTTTACTGAACTGCTTCCGAATGCCATTGCTGTAATTCCCGTCTGAAGTGCAATTCATACTTCCGAGTCTCGCTTACCCTTATTATCCGATACTTACGTAAATTAGTGATCGGTATGTGTTCTTCTTTTGCCTGGCTCTTTCATCCAAAGACCTTGTTGATCTCGGTATCGCATCACTTTACACAAGGCGATCGACCAAGTGTAGAAGAGCTGTCTAAAAATAACTTTTACCACGAAATTCCTTTCATTCAAGCATTCCAATTTTTCTTTGAAGTTTCTTTTATTATTTTCGTATTTTTTTTATCGCATTTGATTCAATTTGTATGTGAATACAGGAGTTGTGAGGTGGGAGCCCAGTCCTCTTAGGCTGCATATGTTTCTGTCTCTTTGGAAGATACGTGTAATTTACGAAACATATAACTTTTGTTGGGTATTGGTTCTCTATTTTTCCAGTTTCTATTTTTATTCATCCGACACTCACTGTATATAGTTCTACGAAGGTCATTGCATGGTATCCAACACATACATCCGCAAAACCACACCCTGGCTGGATATTTCCTAACCGAAAACCTTTAATTGAGATTGCTATCTGGGTTGGGATTTCTGACCTGGTCACTCTAAAGGCATCAATTTTCCACGTACGTACAACCTCATTATACGCTTCAGACAGTATACCCAACGCATTTCCGCATTCACCTTGAAAGGATAAATATCGGTTTAAACTATAAGTAAGCAATATATTTAATTCATTCGATCATTCATTCAGTCTGCTTTAAAATTTCTTTACAAATTCTTAAAAAAAAATCAGAATTCCTTGCGAAATTCTTCTACACTTTTGAAATTTCTGTGAAGCTTCTTTAGAATTCTTAAAACATTCAAGACAATTTCAAGATTTCCTGAGTATTTTTATGAAAAGAAAGAAAGTTCGTTTGTTTGAAAGTTTAAAAAAAAAATCTCAGTAATTTTGCAGAAATAGTGATTGTTTTTTCATAGATAGGGCTCCCGTATACCTGAGCTCTGTATAGGCTGTTTGCATGGGGAATTTTGGAGCCATTTTTTGAGAAAACCACTTATTAATTTCATGAAAAATCCTTTGACAGTAATCTTAAGCTTGCTAACAGGTAGTGCACAACCAATGCAAACTTTTTTCCAATGAGTAATAAATTAGCAATATGCAAATGAAATTTGCAACTATGAGAAATACGTTACCTAAAAATGCGTCCTTTGGTTCTGCACTAGCTGCTAATAAAAGAAAACTTTTGTTTTAGTTTGCTTTCAAAGCTGACAATCCGTTTTCTAGAAATCTTGTTCCGAAAGTTTGACGACTTGTGCTGTTACAGCAAACTCTGGTGACAAATTGTACTTTTGAGACGCAAAACAAGCGTAGAAACTTTGCCGGCAAAAAGCTATCTACTTCTTACTTTCTTATGCAAGGCTTTCGCAAAAACAGTAACAATCGGTGCCATCTGTGACAATTTCCCATCAATAAGCTAAGGTATACGGGAGCCTTAAAGGGCAATAGCTACTAAAATACAACTTTATCTAGAAAATATAGTTTTCAATGATCCAATGCATTTCTCTGTGCGTCAAAATAGCAATTGAGTCATTCAAGTAATAAGATTAGGAAAATATTACTTTGAACTTGCGACGGCGTTCTGTGACGTAGCCGCATTAACAAAAACGGTATTGGCCATACCCTTGTCCACACGCTTATGCCACAGGGAAATACGTTTACAGTTTGATAACTCATGAACCGCTCTTTAGAAAAATTTGAAAGAAACTTCTTCATGCTCAGAAAAATCTATACTATAAGAATGAACAAGTCTCTTAGAATGGGATTTTGGTGGCTATTGCCACAAGGTTGATAAATTCTTACAAAAAACTTATTGATATCCGTTAAAACTGTTAAGAAAAATTCTTGAATCCAATTTTAAATTACTTCTGGATATATTAAATCTGTAAAATTGCTCTAAGATATTCATAATTATTATTAAAATATTCAAAGATTCATTAAGAAATGTTTAAAATTTTATTAAGTCTTCTAAAATTTCTTTGAAAGTTTCTAAATTTATCCGAAAACTTTTTAAAAATCTGAAAACGTCTTGAATGCTTCCTAAGATTCCTTATAAGTTAAATTCACTTTCCTTTCAAAGATAACTTTAAAATAAATTGGGAGGTCCTAGATGGTGTTCCGGGGTCGCTGGCTCCTGTTTTGTTCGTCGTGACGTCTTGAATTAAAACTGGAAAATCCATATTTGGAGTATCCCTGTAATTGTACTTGTTTGCAGCTGAAGTGCGTGGTAAACTTGATGTATTAGGCTCGCCTAATTGAGCGCTTTATACCAGGTATCTTTGTAGAAGGTTTATTTGGTAATACTGTATCCGGCTACAAGTTTCGCAATCCGAACGTTCGAAGTTTGGCCATAATTACCTGCCGGTACCACCCACCTTCACTGTGTCAATCTCGTCTTTTTTTTGCAATTTATTTTCTTCGGAACCCATTTTTCACAATTGAGTTTCTCAATTCCATTCCATTTAGTCTCACTCACTTTTTTTTCTTTATGTTTGAAGGAAATCTCAAGGGGTTCGTAACTCTGTTGATAGGTGTACGAGGGTTAATTTTGTTTAACCCAAAAGAAATGTTAGGGTTAAAACTGTTAAGCTTAGGGTTAAAATTGTTAAACTTAGGGTTAAAACTGTTAAACTTTTAGTGTTAAACACAGTTGTAAGGGTTAAAATGTTATACTTAGTTAAAACTGTTCTGTTAAAAAGCAAAAAACAAGATTTACGCCCTAAAAAGTTTAAACATTTTTTAACTCGGTGGTCAGGGTGTACGAAGTTAAACACGAATTATGAACCCCATGGGAAATCTTCTATTTATTTGTTTTGCAGTTTATCTTACGATATATGACCTTATTTGACCCTAAATTTAATTGCTGTAATTCTGTTAGATTCGATTAGATATAAATTAAAATGGATTAGGATTTATAATTATCTAGTTTTAGTGTTTGATTTTAAGACGGTTATTTTTCACTTACTTTTTTGTAAAGGGGGTTGATGTGGGAGTGGGCGTGGTTTTGGGTGCTCCCTGTTGTTATATCCTGTGGGTCTTTGCTTCCCACGAAATAAGCTCGCTTTTACTGAAAGAAAGGCAATCATGGGTCCAGACATGTGAACCATCCCTACATTTATACTGTACAGCTGGACGAAAGGTGTTAATTTTGCATATAAGCTAGGATAGGTTCCTGATACGGGCTGTTCGTTGCGAATATTTGCACGAGTCCCTGTGGCGCAGAGGAAAAGCGCGTCGGACTTCTAATCCGAAGGTCGTGGGTTCGACTCCCATCAGGGACGCTCTTCTCTTTTGCCATTTTTCAAAAACAAGCCCTTTTCTGGATATTTCTTCCTCCCCAAGAAATCCCCTCCAAAGCTCTACCAGCTAAAGCTTGCTACCGTTTTCCTTACTGTTCTGCAATCACGAGGCGTTGCATATAGCTTCCAATGCCAGTTTGGAATGGATAAATTGACAGAAAGGAGTCAGAAATGTAGGAATTACTGCAGAATTGAACTGCCTGTTTAGTCAGGGATGCAAAATTCGAGAATGAAATTGATGGTGAAATTGGTGTCAGGAATACAAGCATCGATGGTGATGATCACGGGATTCAGGAAATGCGGATTCGGAATAAGTCGGAATCGCGGAAGTAAAGGACGTGTTTGGAACGTGGGAGAATCATAACCTGTAAGAATTGATAAATACTCGTCGTGTGATGTTAGTGACACGGTAGGGTGGTAGCAACATGTTGCTAATTTCCCAGGCATATCCGAACACTTTGATAACTATAAGAATTAGGATAGGTGTGTGGTGTCGCTAGGTTTCTTTATCAAGATGCACGTACCTTCCTCCGTCAAAATAGTTAAAATGTGTCGAGTCACTATTCCAAACCGTTAATTGATCAAGCGCGATAATTTGACAACGTTTACCATTCAAAATGTCTCGGTTACATGTCTGTGTGTGGTTTTGCCTCTTTAACATGGCTTTTGCCATCAATTTAGGTAAGTTTTTTCTATAAAATTACCCATCCTGGATTTTTTAAGTTCCCTTTTTTAGAGTCTTACAATATTGATCCGAATTCCATCAGCGTTTCTGGTTTGTCTTCCGGTGCAGCAATGGCTACACAATTCCATGTGGCATTTTCTAAAACTATCCAAGGCGCTGGAGTCTTTGCTGGCGGTTAGCATCTTATTAGCATATTTCTAAAATAAATAAATAAAATTAAACACTTCAAATACAAGAATTAACTTAAGTAAATGCTTATTTCTGTCTCCAGCACCTTATTACTGCGCCTTGGGCACGTTGGGCGAAGCGACCACGTGCATGTTGTACCCTTCCTTAATTAACGTCCCTCTTTTGGTGACGGATACTAAAACATACGCCTCTTTGGGAAGCATAGATCCAACTAGCGAACTATCTGGCGACAAAGTCTTTATCTTCCATGGCATTGATGACTCTGTAGTGCACCAAGGTACGTATTTTTCCGCAAACCTTTGAAATTCTTTCTGGAGATCTATTTCTGAAAATTTGGAAAACTTCTTGTCGTATTTTTTATAATTCACTTTCATTTATTTTACGTCCTTATAATATCTAAAAAAGACTTGAGCATTTTGAATCATTTTATTAATTCTTATTTTTTCAGTTTTTAGATTTAAAAAAGGGAGTGTGTTCTAAGGAAATTGCAGGGAATTATTTATTAGAATTTGGGAATTTTTTTTACTAGTTCACTAGTTTTTTACTAGTTTAATAGATCACATCTATGAATTTTTATGTTTTTTAAAAAATATTCTGGAAATTTTACCCATTTATTTTTTAAATGTTTTATTACATTCATCTTGTAATTTTTAAAGAAATGTATTCGCAGACTACGGGAATTTATAATTTTAAGATTTTTTCTAAATGTCACATTCAGTGGAGTGGATAAATTTCCTGTATTACCGCCATCGTATGTTTGCGACTTAATTGCTTTTCGAAATGTTAGTTAAGTGTGCAATTATAGTAAACATTGTTCTTGTGGGTATCTCTAGGAGCGGGAGAAAAGGTTGAAGCCTATTACGGGCATTTCATGGACACTTCAGATATCAAGACCGTTTTCACCTATCATGCTGACCATGGTTATGTATGCTAAACGAAAAGAATTAGAGCTTGAGCTCAAGGTCTTTTTGGGGGGTTGGCTGGGTTTCACACGCATGGTTTGTTTTACACCTTCTTTTCTTCGATAGCCCACGGAAACCTACGGAGGTCCTTGCGGTTCAGTCAACAAGAATGACGCTTATATGAACAAGTGTGGTTATAATGGCGCCTATGATGCTCTTAACTACTTGTTTGGCGGGAATTTAGTCAGGCCATCAGGTAATTAAACGCTAATTTGCATGTATATTATATTGATCAGTAATTGTTTCATATTTTTTATAATTATTGTAATGTTCTTACATTGTTTAACAACAGATTTTTTTATTATTGTTTATTTTTAAAAATTTAAAATAGCGGGCAAAGACGTGAAGGGCGGTTGCCAACTTTTGTATTTGTCAGTTAGCAGATGTTTATGTTTGTATATGTTGATTATAGTTGATTACAACACTAATAGATGTTTAATATTATACTTTTGGATTATATTTCTTCCTCAGACGGAATTGCCTTGAATGGACTATTCGACAACTTTGAACAAGCCGAGTTCTTCGGCGGAAATCCTTCCAGTGCTAGTATGGATGGGACAGGGTTCATCTATGTCCCGTCTGGCTGCTTGGATAAAACCACAACTTGTCAACTCCATGTTGTATTCCATGGTTGCGAGCAAGGACAGTAAGTACATTCAAAATATTCATTTAGCTGTAACAAAATGCATGGGACAATCCAACTCAGATTGTATTTTTTAAGAAAAATTTCATGCAATTTGAGTAAGAATTTATAAAGTTATCGTCTTTGCCGTTTTATGCGCAGAAGGAATGCGCGTCAACACAAATTCATAAAGCGGTCCTCGCGGCAGCTTGGGTGTAACAAGCTAAACAAGACGGGGAATCTTAAGAATTTATGAAAGAAAGAAAGCTTTAAGAAAATCGGGTCACGTAGACTGTGTGGCTAACAAACAGAACAGTATTCCTGGTTACTCGGTGCTTCGTTTACTGTCTGAAGCCTCAACGAAGGTATACGATAACCATGGTAACAATCTCTAAACTTAAGCCACGCCACGCCACATTCGTTACGTCGCAAAGCTGCGAAAGCGCATAACTACTGAACTGCTCTTCAGAAAGATGTCAAATTAATTTTCGTTTCTTAGGATAATGCAAATTATAAGAATTAATTAAAATCTCTGTATGTAGTTTAAGGGACTGTAGTCCTTTGAGTCTTTGGGGAAAACCTAAATAAGAGATAATTTAATTTTAAATTATCTCTCGGTATAGTCATGGTTTTTAAACTTGTTACAATTGTTCCTCATTCCTATTATCTTTTGTCTCATTCACTAGGACGTTCGTGGGAGATATTTTCGTTAAGAACGCTGGATACCTGGAAGTAGCCGAGCTAAATAACATTATTGTCCTTTTCCCCCAAGCTATTAAAGAGACCTTAATGAATCCAAATGGATGCTGGGACTGGTGGGGATACACCGGTACATCGTATGGTAAGAACGTAACTTTTTTTCTAAGACTTTATTACGTCTAATCATTTTATTATTATTTATAATTTTTTTCTTTTTTTGTTAAAGCTACCAAAAACGGGAAGCAGATGCGTGGAGTGCGAAGTATGATCGATAGACTGCTAGGAAATTAAACCCCATCGTTCGTTTGAGAACGGTCGTGGATTAGAAAGTATTGGACTATTATATTTTTCTTTAAACAAGAGCAGAACTGGCGAAAGGCGACTACTTTTAATTTGTTTGCTTCTGGTGCTTTGATTTTTTTTTAAATTTCGTTTCTTAATATCCAGCGAAGGCGAAAAATGGCATATTGGTTCAAGTATGTATCATTGGAAGTTATACTTACACATGGTTATAGAAATACATGAAGTCGCTCAAAAATAATGCCTTTTTAGCTACTTTGTCAGTTTCCTCAATCAGCCAAAAAATGTATCTCCTGTTGGGCGGTTTAATTCCAAACGCCTTTTCTTTTTTCATAACTGTCATTAAATTCGCATAAGAAGCAATCCTTATGCGAAAAGTACCCAGGAAAACCACGGTTGGGACAACTTTGTTTTTGGCTATTTTGATTTATAATTTATCGGCACAATAACAGTTTATAACAAACTTCAAGGTACATTATACTACTTCCGGGAGCCTTAGCAAATCCTAAAAGGGTTACGACATGGAAAGTCACGCGTTCATTTATCCATTTATACTGGCAAAGCTCAAGAGAATTGAAGACAAAAGCCGCAGATTTACAGACTCCCAATACAATGCACTGTAATGCACGTTTTAAATTTAATAGGAAGTACTTAATAATTTCCAGGAATTACATGCCACTTTCTCGTCTGTCGAAAACATCTTTATGGCTCAAATGTCCTTCACACAAACAATATCCCCGCCCTTAAAAAACACCCTATAAAGCAAAAAAGGAAGAACTAACATAGTAAATTTACAACAGGATCACAAGTAGAATCTATAATATTTAAAAAAAAAAAATTAAGCTGCACATTAAAAAAAAATGAAATAAGTGTATTTAAAAAAACTTCAACATGAACAAAGTACTATAACATGCGGATTGTCTTTATTTTACGACATCCTCCATTAAGAGTTTTTTCGTTCTGCCTTTGGCCATTTTTATAAAAGTAATACAGTTTTCCAGCCGTTGGGCAGCATCTCGAGCAGAAGCCAGAACTGAACTAGGAAACCCGGCCAGGCGCGCTACATTCAAGCCAAAACTTTTATTAGCGGGGCCTCCTACTAAGCTGTATAAAAAAACCAATTGCCGCAGTTCTTCGTCCGAGTCTAAAGTGAAGAACTGTGTTAAATTGCTACTTTTTAGGCAGAAATAAAGAAGACAAATCTTTACGCTCATCCAGCAAAAATCCCATGTGATAATTAGCCACACGTGGGTTCAATTGTTCCAATGCAATGAGATCCGGGTAGTGAGTCACAAACAAGGTCAAACATCCCTACAGCAAAAGAGATTCATTACATAGATTAATTACATATTAAAGTAACTTAGCTTTCCAAACTTTTAATTTCAAATAAATTATCTTATATAACAATGACAATTGACATTGGCAATGTCAATTGAAGTCGACCTCCAGTCAAAGTTTAACTAAACGTTGCTAATATAACATGACAATAAAACTTCCATCCGAAACTTTAAATTCATCACTTACTCAACCGAATCGAAATTTCGTCTTATTCAACTGAGATGAGAATCAAATTCAAACTGTGACTCGAAATAATAATAGTTTTCGACGCAAACTTCAATTAAACATGGTTTAAGGCTCCCCTATACCGTAGCTTACTAACGAGAAAGAGTGACACAGATGGCACTGATGTTTGTTATTGTTTTGCGTAACAGGTCAAGGGGTTCGCAACTCGTGTTTAACTTCTTATACCTTGACCACTCAGTTAAAAAATGTTTAAACTTTTTAGCGTGTATAACTATTTTTTTTAGCTTTTTAACTGAACAGTTTAACTAAGTTTTACATTTTAACCCTTACAACTGTGTTTAACCCTAAGATTTCCTTTGGGTTAAAAAAATTTTTTAACCCTCGTACACCTACCAACAAAGTTGCAAACCCCTTGTAACAGGTTCTCCGGTTTCAGAACCCGGAGATTAAAATGACAATATATGTGTTATATTGTTGTAAAACCTTCTCCGAAAAATGAATGACAAATGGGTGGCACTTGAGTTGAAAATTGGTAGTTGGATTGGAAATGTATTAGGTTAGGTTAACGTTTCTCATCAACTTTCGTTGATGAGAATCGTTAAAACTTGTACTTTCTTTCACTCCATTAACTAAAAAAATAATTTAAAAAGAAATACACAACTAACTGCTGGCAAAGATTCTACGCTTTTGTTTTGATTCTGAAAAATACAATTTGTCACCAATTTGCTGTAGCAGCACAATGTCCCAAATCAAGTCTTCAAAGTTTCGGAACAAGATTTCTCGAAAACGGCTTGTCAGATTTGAAAGCAAACTAGAACAAAAGTTTTCTTTTATTAGCAGCTAGTGCACAACCAAAGGGCAGACTTTTAGGTAACGTATTTCTCATAGCTGCAAACTTCATTTGTATATTGATAATTTATTACTAATTGTAAAAAAATATGCATCGGTTGTGCACTACCTGTTAGCAAACTCAAGATTACTGTCAAAGAATAAATGCACGGGTTTTCTCAAAAAGTTGTTCCGAAATTACCCATGCTAACCGCCTACACCGAGCTAAGGTAAACGGGAGCCGTAAGATATAACTGCAAGGGAATTGAAACTTCCGTTGTTCTAATACAATCAATTAAATTCAGTTCAAATAAAGTTATACTTAAAATAACTGGAGACCGTTTCGACTGAATTCAACTGAAGTTGAAACAAAGAGCTTCAACTGAACTGTGCTAAATTAAAACTTCAATTAAACTTTGTAAAAACAAGTAATAAAAAAGAAGTTTCTTAAATTCACGTTTTCAAGAATCTTACAATTTCCACTAAACTCTTGCAGACAGCCCATGCTATTGCTGTTCCATCGTGGGTCGATGTTCCGCGCCCCAATTCATCTAAAATCGCCAAAGAATTCGGCGTGACTTCTTTTAAAATCGCCGAGGCTTCTTGCATTTCCGACAGAAACGTGCTTCGGTCAGCGTAGATGAAATCACTGGCGCCCATGCTGCCAAGGTTCATACAATTTGATCAAGGAAGAAAGGAAAAAAAAAAGTTTCCCAAGTTTAAGACAGGTTGTCCAAACTGTTCCCTAGCTACTTGTGCTCATTACCGGGTGCAAATAGCGTCGTTTAGTGTCAAGGACGCACGTCGGGCAGGCACGTAAGTGCCAATATGAGCCAGATAAGCAATTAGAGCGACTTGACGTAAATAGCAGGATTTACCTCCCATGTTGGGTCCAGTCAAAATCATGCATTGCTCCCCGTCGCTCTGAAATAATATTCATGAAGAAGTTTAAAAAAATGTTACAAACTTGCAACGTGCGACATTTTGTCTCCCCTTACTTTGAGATCCGTATCATTGGGCACGTACTGTACAACTTTTCCCGTCATCAAAAAAGACACGACAGGATGGCGCCCTTGCTCTATTCGTAGATGCGGAACCGAAGCATTGACCAGCTCTGGTCTGACATAGTTTTCTTGATTCGCCACATCGGCCAAAGCGAAAAGTACATCCAATTCGGCGAGAGCATCGATGGCCTGCTTCCGCTGCCAGTACTTTTCGCAATATTGCCCCAAAAGTTGCTCAAACGCTTCTTGACACTCCTCTTCCAACTTTTCGCGGTGCTGGCATAAAATTCCAAACAGCTGTTCCACTTCAGGAGAACGAAAACGACCACACTGTTTCGTCCTAAAGATGACAGAATCTGCATGTAGGGGAGACAAAGAATAAAGCTCGTTTTTACCCGCTAACTTTTATCCAATTGAGTGGAATAACTCGGAGTCGGTCATTGGGTACTTCGATCAAGTACTCTTGCCCGGCCACTGTGACAAAATCGAACACTGGTAAACGTAGAATTTTACATATGCTAGGCAGTTGGTCCTTCAGTTGCTGTTCTAAGGCTTTTATTCGGCACAATCGGTGCTCGACTTTGGGATAGAAGGAAGTATCTTTTAAAAGAGTCGTTTTCCGTCCTTGCCTAAAAATTAGTCAACAGTGAATGCAATTATAAGGTACTGTACAAAGAATTTAAAGCGATTTAGTGAGTCATTTTATACTAACTGTGAACGTGAATTAATATCACTACGCAAGTTAAGTATTACAGTATATGAATAATATTATAAGAATAATTGCTATAGTAGTATACAAATGACGTTAAAATTCATATGAATGCGAATTGAAACTTAATATGGGCGATAATTGGACAATTATATCTACTGTCGTCGTCTTGCAAATAAATTGAACATAAGGACCCCATTTTCATACCGGAAGAAGTAATATTTTTTTTCCCCGAAATTACTTAACAATATAGGTTCTCCAATAACTTGTTGGTGACTCTTGTACCCTTCAGTTGGAAATCTGATCTACAGTCCTTTCAGTACAAATTTTGCTTGTAAAGTTGTAATATCCACTTAGGTCAAATTTTCACCTCAGTAATCGAAATCACATAAATTTAGTTTAAAGAAAATTTTGCTGAATGTGTACTTGATTGCCTGCGAATTGATCAATTCGTAGGCAACCAATACTTAATTTCCGCGAAAAAGTTCCGGGTAGCCATACATTCAATAAGACAACAATGAACTCTTCGCTACGATGGCTGCGACAACGTTTACTAATCACGTTGGATTTGCTAGCAAGCAACACTCAATTTGTCGGAAGGTCTTGTTAGCAACGAGTAGGCGTAAACAACAATGAACTGGTGCCGCATTTGTCGGTGGTTGCGATAAATGGAATTTGGATGTAGATTATAAGAAAGGAAAAATGCAAAAAGGTCTTGTTAGCTTTGAAGTGAGCGAGTAAGACTACACGACAGTGATTTTCTGATTGTTTGCGGAATGGGGTTTGCAAGTGAAATTTTTACGAAAGACTCTTTGGTTCAGTTTTACTTGGCTGATTCTTCGTCCAAAAGGGCTAGGAAGAAGCCCGCATCTTCAAAACCGGGAATGATAGTTTCAAACAAAGTTTTGACTAAGCAGCTCTTGGATTCCTGATTAGCATTACGCGCCTCTGTAAAAGTCATTAACAAAGTGTGGAAGGCCTTGCACAGACTGTAGAATTGGTCCGGGTTGACCTGTTGGAGCGTGACACGTTACGCACATTTGCCTTTCTTCTTATTGCTTGTTACCCTCTTGTGCAGTACGCTTGTTAACAAGCGTTCCAAATCCGGAAGCTTCAATAAAGAGCTGTGCACCCTCCTTAAGCCTCCTTCCACACGCTGAGCACTCATCAACGTATGAATCGCAACTTGCCTTTGAACAAGAACGTTCATATTTCTTAAAGGTTCCGATAACCACCGCCTTAAGAGCCTATTTTATAGAAAAAAAAAATCACATTCAAGGAAACTTATTTAATTTGACATCATACCTGCTACCAAATTTAGTTCTGGTTTTATCTAACAACCAAAACAAACTTCTTTTTTCCGTACCTTCTGATGTCTGGAATATTTCCAAATTTCTTAGTGTCCCACCATCAATTTTGACACGATCTGTACTTTGGGTAAAACGCTTAAGCCCACTTTGAATAAAAAGAAAAATTCAAACTCATTTTTTAACTACACGTTATTCTTTATATAAACAGTACCGCAACTCTGCTAAGCATTTTGCAAGCTTAAAACGCTCCAGATATGCCAAAGCAGCGCCCAGACTGCAAATAACATTGGTAGTTAAACTAACCACCCTTTCCAGCGATAAAGGATCATCATTATAAAAGTTCGTAAGTCTTGCTAACGAATCCGAGTAACTAAACACGTCTTTTCTTTCTAGACGTACGAAATCCTCACGGGACGCCCTTTTATGTAAGAAAAATTCAACCGTTAACCTTCCTGTGGAATCGAACAGTAATGGGAGAACAAATGGAAAAGTAAGATGCACAAAGAAAAGTAAAAAAAAATTTAAGAATTTGCCTGAATCAAAAATAAATAGTTAGCACAGAAAAAAAAGAAAAACGAACAAGTAAATAAAACTCAACTTTACAAAAAAAAATAATAGAGTAAAAGAAAAAAAAATACCCATAAGACTGAGTAAATAGGAGGAGTTTCATTGTCAAGTCAGAAATTCCCGTCGTCGGGATTATAATTTCCGAGGGCGAGAGATGCGAGAGCCTGGTTTCTAGCTCGGCCCGTGTTAAGTTATCCGTGAATTCGTCAATAACTATATCTCCTGTTGCAGGTCGAACTCCCTGAAATACAGAACAAGAAATAGCCACCAATGGACAAGTCCTGAGAAAGTATACAAATTACTAAATGGCCCTTACGACTAATCCGAAAGTAACGGAGGAACTTCCTGCCTTTTGCTCATTGAGGCAGACAAAGTAGGAGGCTTGAGTGCTTTCGGATTCGTCTGAGCTTTGGACATCTTCAACTAGGGTCGATCTTGTGTACAACGCTTGCAGTTCGCGCTTAAACGGAGCGCTTTTTTTTTGGCTTGCTTCTTTTAATGCTGTAGTTTCCATCTGGTTGACAACCCCTACCAAGTGTCCTAGAAAAATGTCAAATTTTTAATCGGTTCTGTTTAAACGATTGATTTCTCCTTTTTTATATTTTTAACTAATAATTAGAAAATCAGAATAAAGAACCACCTTTAGAGACTAGACGCCTAGCGTGGACCATAAGTCGATGAGTGGGAAAACTACAGGTCAAGAAATTATGATCCTTGTAAGCCACCAACTGTAGCTCGTTTGCAGCAATTTCGGCGTCTTTGCCAAAGAAACGGTATTTGTAGCCACATTCGATGATCAGCAGAGTTTCAGGGTACTGCTCTTTTATCTCAACCACTTGTTGCTCAAGAGGAGTTAGCTTTGTTGCGCTGATCTCTTTCCGTTTTTGGTTACGTGCAGGTAATTCGGGACTCTGTTCCCTTTCTATGACTTCCAGACTTTTAATTACCGTTTTATTGACTGCAAGAGCGTGGTTTCTTTTGACTGGGTCTTCAAGCTGGAATTTCTTGAGGGTGCTTAAAACTTTCTCTGAAAGGACAGCTTTCTTAGGAATAATAATAGGCGTCGAAATCTGATCGCAAGTACAACAGTTTTAATTACTAACTAATTAAGTTATGATAATAAAAATAACCTGTTGAGATAAGCGTTCTGATGCCAAAGGAGGGGATATACCTTCGGCAGATCCCGGAGTACTACGAATAGCAGTAAAAAACCGCGAAAGAGTTGGTTGGTTGGGCGAAGCAATGGTGGAAGAGCTTGCTCCTGTTGTAATAGAACGTTTTCCAGCACTTTTCCCGCTTCTTTTCTGAAACATCTAATCTTTTTTAAATATAATAAATTAAGTTACAGAGATTAAAAGGTTTTACGATAAATTGTATATACGGGTTGTCGCAATTTACAAGGTTACCTTAATATTCCATATTTTTTAATGGAGAAAACTGAGGATTACACTTTTTATAGACCTGAGGATGGAATGATTCAAAACAAATGACACGTGACTTCTAAGGTCCACCCATAAGAAAGCTGGGCTGTTCTATTCAACCAATGGTTTGAGGTTTGGCAGCACTGATGTAATGACGACATTCTAGGGACGTCATAATAGCCAGCTCATTGTAGCGAGAAAAACAACCTTGAAACATGCCTGAAAAAGACGAAAACGTGCAGCAGGTTAGTAGATCTTCCCTAGACAAAAGAATGTAAGGTCTAATTCAATTTCCTTTGTCGTATAGCTTCATTGTGTCGGCAGGAAACTGGTTCACATTCCAGTCCACCAGATTTTTACAGAAAGGGAGCTGCATCAGTCCAAAATTCAGCCTCTCTTGCCTGAAAATTGCGGAAAGGTCACCTACGTTGATCTGTCTCACAATAAATTAACCACATTAGATGGTCTGGAATACTTTGAAAAAGTGGAAGATCTAATTTTGGATGGCAATTACCTGGGAGACGATATTATTTTCCCTTATTTGCCAAATTTGACGACTTTATCTCTGAACAAAAATAAAGTAATTGTAAATACTAAGAGGATTAGTTAATTTAAGAAAATTAATTGTGATGCTGTGATTTTCTTGTAATAGATCGAGAATCTGGAGAAATTACTTGACCAACTCTCGCAGAATGCTCCTAATTTACATTATTTGAGTCTTTTGGGCAACACGGCCTGCCCTAATCAATTGTCTGGGACTGACAAGGATGACGAGGATTATGTTCGCTATCGATGTTACGTCGCTCATCGCTTATCCGAATTGAAATTCCTGGATTCCACGCCCATAACAAAAAAGGAGAGAACACAAGCCAATAAAGCTGGCCAGTTCATGAAAGTCATACGCCCTTGCTCTGAGGTAAATTACCTTTTTGATTTCCCACTCTAGTTTGTAGCTATAACTGTGAACCTTCAGGACGAAGAGTGCGCTGAATGTGATGATGGAACGGGCGGATACCATCCACTTCCGGAATTTCGTCACCTAGCTGTGCATGCTGGTACTTTTAACTTCGCATAACGTATAAAAGACGACACACTAATCGCCTTGATTTTGTTTTATTTAGGCTCTTACGGGATTTGCAAGTATCGTTACTCCGGAAAGCATTCCGAAGGCAATCGTTTTATTCTCAACAGTGATCTCTGAGCTTAGCAACTAAATTGACGTGACAGGAAATCTACGAGCTTTTTATTCCATTTACAAATAGATTTTTATATTACGCAAATGAAGCCTTAGTTTTCGAGAAGAAATACAATTTTAAAAAAAGGGCAACGGTTTTTCTTTGTACTTAATTTTTAACTAGCCTTCTCAACATGGATTTTTTACTTTAGGTAAAATCAAAAAGCCAGATCACCTATACCCCCTAAAGAAAGTACTGTCTGATCTGAAATAAAAGTCATCCATAGATCGGGCTGGAACTTTGTGGCATTACTCCGGACTGTCTCCGAATTGGGCAAATCGTGCAACAGTGAACAATAACAACGGATCGATTCGTTCTGGACACCGATTCATAGCCGCAAATACGGTTTGGTGTTATTTGGATCGGTAGCTTTTTTTTTCCTACCGAACAGTGCATCATAAGTGTCAATTCAGTTAGATGTTGCATAACAAATTAAATTACATTGTAATTATAGACTATAGATTTAAAATATAAAATAACTAGGATAAGAAATGTTGAAATAATTAGTTAAATAAAGGAAAAAGAAACATCATACAACATTACAGCTAATTAAAGATGCTAGAGAAGCTAGACCATTTCATCTTAAACATTGCTGGAAGTTTTCTTAGCTTTTGAATTTAGAATGCAAGGCATCACTTGCTTGCCTTGCTGCGTTTTTTTGCCGCATTGCGCACCTTTTAGTTAAACTCGGTTGTGTAGATCATGGTGTAGATGTATGGAAAGGGAAAAGAGGCGTGGCCAAACGTACAAATGTAGTTTCTATGTGATCCCAACTGGCGCTACTGGTAAAAAGTTGATTTCCACTTTGATTTAATTAGCTCTTTTCTCATATACACCTAATTCTTTAAAATGTTTCAAAATTTGAAAGCTTATTTAAAATTTAATTGCTGTATGCATGGAATACTAACACTCCACGAGCAATCTAAGAATAAAATTGAAATATTCCATTGACTAGTTGAAAAAACGCTTTTGACGCTAGGAAGCGCTACAAGCTCTATTGACCATAGAACTCAGCGGTTCATCTTTACACACTCTTCCCTTCACTAAACGACCAATGTCCATCGTAAAGCCTGCCTTACTCTATAGCCCAATGTAGACAAGAGAACGGCATATCGTTCATTTCCGTTCGTGAAAGTACGGTGTTGTGACGTGTGATACAGATTGCTGGCTTTGAATCCTACTTCAAGTCGTTCGTGGGGAACTAGCACATTAATTCTGTAAGTTCAGTTAAAATTGTGACGTGAATTCGCTCTCTTTGTTATCTTAATTAAATCTACTATTCATTGTTACAACAGCGAATTCGTTTCTTATTCGTTGGTTTTATAAAGAAAAAAATCTTTAGATCCACCAAGTGAGCAAGTCCTTTAATTCACTCTACGTTTGTGTGTTAATTTAGGCCAGTAAAGACAAGCAGAAATGTTGCGTGTAACTGCCAGCTTGATCAAGAACCTGCCGTCCTTGAGACAAGGGCTAGATGTTGCAATTCCAGCAATCTCTGTCTCCGTCAATCAGCAGCGTTTTAGCAGCTCTACCAAGTCCGATTATGTCATCCCCGAGAAGCTCAATGGCATCGAAGAAGCCGAAGATCCCATGTTCTTTGACATGGTAGAGTATTTCTTCCACCGAGCCTGCAGTATTGTCCAAGACAAGCTAGTAGAAGAGATGAAAGGCCCTCGAATGTCCTTAGAAGAAAAGCGAAATAAGGTTAAAGGTCTGTTGAAGATCATGCAGCCTTGCCATCACGTCTTGGAAGTCTGTTTTCCTTTGAAGAGGGATAATGGCGAATACGAAATGATAACAGGATATCGCGCCCAACACAGTCAACACAGAATGCCATGCAAAGGAGGTATAAATATTGCTATGTTTAGACTTTCGTCACCAAATTTACCATAGTTGAACTAATCCTGTCTAATCAGTTTTATCAGCTTGCTTACCTGAACATTACCGAACAGGCCCAAGCGACTAGGGAAAAGCGAATTAAAAAAAGACGAAAACGACGTAATACGAGTCCTAATATACAGTTGAGAATTGACGAGAAGGTCAGAGCCTTGCCTTGATGCGCAGCGTACTAATTATCTTATACTTTTTAAGCATAACGAGTAAACAAGCTCATAAAGCTGAAGGTTAGAAAAAAATGCGAAGCAAATTCTGCTCACGTGAATTCTCCTCGTTTACAAGGCAAAGTTCGAGGAAGACAAGAACTTTGCTTATATTTAGCCAGAAATTGAGGCCACAAGGGAAGAACTAGTTTTCTCATTGGTTGGAAGTAAGATGACGTGAGGAGGTGTGTCGCGTTTGTAAAAAAGAAAAAAAATGGGCCTTGGCTGGAAGCCAAAAATGAGTTAATTCTTTTGTTTTTTCAGTTTTCTTCGTTGTTTATGTTATTCAATGCACACAAGCAATCCTACACAATCCAATTTTACCCTGAATATTCCATAGTTATTATCTTTTGCAGAGATAAAACACATCATGGAAATCTTTAGAAGCTAGTCCTATTTAATTAGTCCTTAAAAATGCCTCTTATACTTACGCTTTTATTAATTAAATCAGTGGATCAAGGGATTCTAAATTGCTAACATGAAAGGATTTTTTTTAAAAAGTTCATTTTAAAAAGTTTACAAAATAGAAGTTTGGTGTAGGATCCTATTGCTTGGATAACATCAATCTTTTTACATATTTATTGCGCATAAATTTGGGGATACTTGGGTTTAATTAGTATCTTTAGTTTGATTTACAGTTTTGATTTACGCAGAGGTTAGATGTTCATGTACGGGGTACGTGATTATAGGGAGAAAGGGAAATAGATCGGAGGCACCAGCTTAGGATCATGATTTCAGCTTTAGATAAGATGCTTAAGGTGTACTCTATATACAATTTCTTATCTGTTTTTACCTTACAGTAGCCCCCTCCCCCCTTTTTAACGCCCCCTTGTAGTTTACTAGTTTTGCTTTATAAGAATCGGGACATGTAAACCAGCTGACGGTTAAAGTTGAAACCAAAACTTGATCTTTGACCTACTGTTATGACCCAGCTCAGTTATGCAGGTCGACTTAAAGGCGTTCCCCTCCCTACTTTTACCTTAAAATTGAGGATACCTGTCTGCAAAAGTGAAAGGAGTGTTAATGTAATTGTTATTATTGTGAACGTTATTTGAATTGCTGTATTAAGTTCTCATTTTTTTATTAAAATAGGTATTCGTTACTCCGAAGATGTAAATCTCGATGAAGTCAAGGCCTTGTCTGCTCTTATGACTTTCAAGTGCGCGTGCGTTGATGTGCCTTTCGGCGGCGCCAAAGCTGGTGTTAAGATTAATCCCAGGAATTATTCGGACGCCGAACTAGAGAAGATTACTCGACGTTTTACCCTCGAATTGGCCAAGAAAGGCTTTATTGGTAAATCCCGTTTAGAAAAAAAAAATCTTTAATTAGTATTTCATCGCTTCAGGACCTGGTATTGATGTACCTGCTCCGGATATGGGTACTGGCGAGCGGGAAATGGCCTGGATTGCCGATACTTATGCCATGACTATTGGTAATTTATTATCTTCATTAGACATCACGTTAATTTATGTTATTGTACTTAATGTGTTTAACATTTACTAATTCATTACCTAATATTTATCTAATTATTTAGTATCTAATATTATCGTATAATTTATTATCTAATAATTTATTAGTAATTTAGTAGTTTATTTTCTTCATTAGACATCACGATAATTTATGTTATTATACTTAATTTGTTTAATATTTACGGATTTTGCTGCATGATTACTTCATATTTACTTTCTTTTTACTTTAAAAAATGTTTATTTGATTGACGGATTTTGTAAAAGCAGCACTTGTTTAACTTTCGAACTAATAGAATATTTGTATCTACTATTCAGGTCATAACGACATTAATAGCCACGCTTGTGTGACCGGAAAACCCATTAACCAAGGCGGCATTCACGGACGCATCTCCGCTACTGGCCGAGGTGTCTTCCACGGCTTAGAAAACTTCCTGAACGAAGCATCTTACATGGCCATGATTGGCACCACACCTGGAATGGGCGGGAAAACGGTTATCATCCAAGGATTCGGCAACGTGGGCTTGCATACTATGCGTTACTTGCACCGCGCTGGAGCTACTTGCATTGGAATTAAGGAAGTTGACGGCTCCATCTTCAACGATCAAGGGATTGACCCCAAGGTATAAAGTATTTCAATTATGATAAGAATTTGAAAAAGAAATTATCATTAAAATGTTTACTAAAAAAAAGTACTCGTAATAAAAAATCCAATTTCATTTCAAGTCACTCCACTAAAATTAAAAAAAAAAATTGCTAAAAAGATGTCAATCGAAAAAAAAAATTAGTAAGGATTCCCATTTAACACAAAAAAGTAAAGCAGTTAATTCAAATGTAGCAATTTACGTTTTATTCAGCAGAAGTTTATGGGAATTTTGTGTTTTTTATAAAGGAATTGGAAGACTATAAAATTGAGCATGGTACGATTGTGGGTTTCCCTGGCGCTCAGCCCTACAGTGGCGAAAATCTTCTCTTTGAGAAATGCGATATCTTGGTACCTGCCGCGGTGGAGAAAGTCATCAACAAACACAACGCTCATCGAATTCAGGCCAAAATTATCGCCGAAGCGGCTAACGGACCCACCACGCCGGCAGCAGACAAGATTTTGCTGGAAAAGAATGTTCTAATTATCCCTGACTTGTACATCAATGCTGGAGGTGTGACCGTGTCCTACTTTGAATGGTTAAAGAACCTCAACCACGTGTCTTACGGCAGGTTGACTTTCAAGTATGAAAGGGAGTCCAATTACCACCTATTAGGTAAGGAATTCTCCATTATTTTAAATAAATCTTTGAAGTATTGTGATTTTAACGCAATTGATTTTTTGTTGTTGTTGCAGAATCCGTTCAAGAGTCGTTGGAAAGAAGGTTTGGTCGAGTAGGTGGTCGAATTCCTGTTACTCCATCTGAATCTTTCCAGAAGAGAATATCCGTAAGTCAACTTAGTGCATTGTCTGTTTGTACAGTTTCATTTGAATAATTTATTTTGGGGTAATTAGGGTGCGTCAGAAAAGGATATAGTCCATTCCGGCTTAGATTACTCAATGGAGAGGTCTGCCAGGGTAAATATATATATAAATTGTATTAAATTTAACTACATTTCAAATGAACGTAAATGGTTGTAGGCTATCATGCGGACTGCCATGAAGTATAATTTGGGTATTGATCTACGAACGGCTGCGTACGTGAATTCCATCGAAAAGATTTTCAACACTTACAGAGAAGCTGGTTTGACGTTTACGTAAACGAGTAAGGTTTGAGACGTGATAATAACGATGATCGTTCATTTGCGGCTTTGTAGCTTCTTTAAGAACCCCAGTGAAAAGGATCTATCAAAGGTTTTGATTTAGTATACCAAAAACAAGAGCGACGAGATTAGGATTCATTGATTTGTACGGACGGGTGTGGGCTTATGCCGGGGCTACTGAAAAAAAACTTAAGAAAAGGAAACAACGTGCGCGTATTTTTGATCATGTGTACCTAACACCTTATTTGTTAATTAAATTACTGCAATATCACGCTTCCTTACATGCTGTTAAGCAAGCAAATACGCAAATAATCTCGTTTCAGTGGTCACGTGATAACGAATGTACTTTGGTTTTTGCCCTGGTGTTAGCAATAAAGTGTGGTTGGCCGGAAATAACAATCCTGTAGGACTATACGGTGTTGTTTTATATCGAACTTTATTTATTTATTGCATTTATATTTTAAAAGATAAATGCAAACAAAGAAAACAGGAAATTTCTATCAAGATTGTGAATCCCCAAAGCATTGACCGTTTCCTGACCTGAAACTGACCAAGATTTCCAGCATTTTTTAGAATAAGAAAGCTCTTTCTCCTACAAACATGAAATGAGGAAAAGAGAGAGAAATACAAAAAAAAAACTTGGCTACGTTCTTTACATCAAACAAAGGCATAATTTTGATTGAAATACATAAAATTCAATTTAATGTAACACAACTCTAAAAGAACATTGAAAAATATAGAAAAATTACCATTGGATTGTTTTGATACTCTTCTATCTGCTTTAATGTTTCATCGGTATTTCGATGTATTGAACTATCTAAACAATTATTCCAAACTACTATGCAGGGAAAGCGCTTCAATGGCCGAGAATACAAATTAAAGGTTTAAGTTTTATTTTTGGGCTGCTCGGAGGTAGCAGTGAAAAACAAAGAAAAAATATATATTCTTTTATTTCCATAAATTGTTCACCGCTATTTCGGTATCGATAACTATTTAAACAAGTATTCCAAAAAAGTGCAGGGAAAGTCCTCTTCAATGGCCAAGCTAGAAGCCAGACACACGGGTTTCAGTTGTATGAACAGGGAAAGCACTCTTCAATGGCCGAGAAGCTAACAGAAAAGGGTTTCAGTTTTTGAGTTTTATTTTTTGGGTAGCTCGGGAAAAGAATGACAAATACAGAAAAATAACCTTTAGATAGCTGTGATATTCTTTTATTTGTCTAAATTGTTCACCGCTAATTTGACGTCGCGAGCTACTTAAAAAAATTCAAACTATGAAGAGAAAGCCCTCTTCAATGGCTGAGAAGCCGAAAAAAAAAGTTTCAGTTTTGAGTTTTAGATTTTGGGCTGCTCGGAGGTAGCTTTCACAACACAGAAAAATAACCGTTCGATAGCTCTGATATTCTTTTAGTTGCCTGAATTGTTCATCGCTATTTCGACATCGCGAACTACTTTTTAAAAAATTCCAAATTGTAAAGTGAAAGCCGGTTCGGTTTTTTTCGGTTCGTTTTTTTTTACATCATAGTACAGTAATACCCCAAAGTTACGCGATAGGTGGGACCGACGAAAATCGCGTGTGCCGAATTCGCGTAAGTTGGGGTACAACTTTGCATTTAAATACAAATAATTTTTTTAATTGAAACCAAGGACTAACAAAAACACTAGTTTAGACAAAAAAATATTTCATAAAAATTGCAGTTCGTTTACATATTAGTACAAAATATTAAAAAAATAAATGAGTTACATAAAACGAACTTATTTCGATGTTGATAGCTTTATAAAATCTAACAAACTCGTCTGTCGACACAAGGTCTTATTCTTTTTTTCACGCAGAATTTCTTCGTAGCAAGCTATACTTCTTTTTATTTTTTGCTTTGTAGCTATAAAGTGTTATTCTATGGAATCTATGTTTTCTATAATTTGTAAGTCTTTTTCAATTGAGCTGAGACCTCCTGTCAAGCTTGCAATTGCCATGTGTTTTTCTGGTGGAACTATGGGTCTGAAGTGTCAGATTCTTCAGTAACGTTTTGCTCATGCATCTCTGAGCATCATAGAGCATCACGTATCCCCACTCTCCGCGATGCTGTGCAAATTACAGTGAGTTTTAAATCGGTTGAACCAACCGTTACTATAGCTACAAAGTTTTCGTCTTTGCCCGTCACCACCTTCTTCTTTCAACCTCTCAAAAATCAGCGTAGCTTGATAACACAGAGTGTTCTGATCGACTGGACAATTCTTCACTTTTACTTGATTATCACACCATAATTTCAGCATTGTTTCCTTCTCAGCAATAATACCATGACGTTTACAATTATGTTCGAATTCAAGGATTGAGCATTTTTCACAGCTTCGAGAATTCTTTTAAGGCTGTAAAGTTGTATTTAGTTAATTTTTTAATTTAGTTAATTGTATCTAGTTATTTAGCTAATGCAGAAGTTAATATGAAATAAAAGTTCCAACGCAACGTTGTAGGGTTTTTGAAAATTTTCCTCCGCCGCATGGGTTGGTGCTCCACCTAGGTGAAATAAAATATGTCTGCCTAGGTGAAAATGAATCTGTCCGACCAGGAGAAAGACTGGGGAAACCGAAGAGGCTAGGTGAGTTTAGACAAATGCATTGGAGAACTCCCATATGTTCAATCTTCATGTCTGTCCTTCCCTGCATGGACCTCGTTGTACTACTTCATAGTGGAATACTAAGGCAGGGCTATAAGAAATTCGTGTGCATCAAAAACACGTGAACAATTTTTGCATTCAGAATTACTTGTAACTGTTGTAAGCTATCAAATGTTGGTGAGTTCCTTTTCTGCTGGGAGCTCCTTTTCCAACTTGTAGGATTACTAAAACGGTAACAAGTGCTTTTTGTGTTACACTATTAAAAATTTCCCCCTTTCATAGGGGGAAAAAGGCCCCCAAAAACGGGGGCACCAGATAGGGGCTCCTTTAAGCCCCTAAAATTTTAATGGCGGTTCAATCCTAAAAACGGGGTATATAAACCCCCAAAATCGGTAGTTTTTAACTCTCAAAAACGGGGTATATATACCCCAAAAATCGGTAGGCGTATAAAGCCGTATATATGAAGCCGTATATTTTACTTATTGATTTTTGTATTGTTTTAAAAACTTCATCTCCTGCGTACATTCAGTCAAACATT
>JAGJRO010000443.1:0-31798 GCA_022832285.1 Lepidurus apus apus | reverse complement strand
AGTAATTTCTGTGTTGCGTAACTTACTTTCTCCTAAACTGGTAGCCATCCTGTAGTAAAACAATCAAACACAACGCAGGACTCTTATCACTAAGGAACTCTTAGTACTTCATTACACTCTGACTAGATCACCAGTAAACTCGCCCAACTGCGGGGAGACCACCAACCAATGGAGCCAGAGGAAAAAAGTGAACCCGACCAAGACCAGTCCGAGAGCTGAAAGCAGACAAGGAGGGCAAAGAACAACTGCGCGAACAGACTGCCGCTCTTACCAATGAATTGCAACGTCTCGACGAACAACTAAAAATGTCCACGTTAACCCGCAAGCAGAAGGTCCAAAAAAGGAGTCTTATGTCCAAGCTCTAAAAAAAGCAAAGACCGCAAACAAACCCCGCGATGAAGCGAATCTTCCGGCAACTCAACAGAAGATCCTGGTCCCTAAAGCATCGGAAGAAACTATCCTCATCCAAGATACGGACCAGGAGAAAAAGGGCAAAACTCTTTCAGGACAAGACCTTTTGAAAGCGATAGAAAATGACTTTGACAAGCTCAACCCCAATGCCCCAAAGCCAATTTTTGCGAGCAAAATCCAATCGGGTATACGCTTAACCTACAAAAACAAGGAAGAAAAAAACAAGGCTGCCCCAATTCTCGAAGCTGCGACTTTAAACAACCTCGGCCCAGTCAAAACTGTGAATCGTCAACCAAACCTGCGTTTGGTCATTCACCAGCACCCAAAAGACGAATCGCTCGAAGAGATCTGTAGCCACCTGTCGGATAATAATTCTGATATGGAAGTCGTTTTTTCGGCTGACAAAGCCAGATGGCTGAACCCAGAAAGCTCCAAAGCGTACGGCTCAATAATGTACGTGTGTTGCTCGAAAAAGGAGAAAGCAAAACCGTTGAATGATGGCTCCTAGCTTTTAACCGTCTAGTTCAAGTCGAAGACGCCCGGATACCCCAGGTCACGCAATGCTATAAATGCCAAGCGTACGGACACGTGGCGGCAGCCTGTACCTCCAAGCTACCCAAATGCGCAAAGTGTGCAGGCGAACATGACTCAAGAACCTGCAAGTCAGGCAAAAAGAAATTGAGAAGGCCGCAAAGAAGCAAGAGGCAACAAACAAAAAATGAATCCAGACACACGGCTGTTGATACAGAATGTCAGGAAAAGTTATGGGCAACTCACAGAAACGGCTCGCGAAGCAAACTAACGACGGATAGACACCGTTTTAATTCTGGAACCCCCGCAACGACTAACAAACAGCACCATCATGGGTTTTGACATAACAAAGCCCGGCCTGAACTACGAGGGAACCATATTACTACGAAACTCAAACAGCCCATGCACGATCCTTCACATGCCCAGTCTTTACCTAGGGTGCGTTTTATTGTGAACGGAACTGAAGAACTGCGTTCACCAGTTGGCTCAACTGGCATTTTGGCGTGGACGGGGTTCAGCTGGACGGGCGTTTTAGCGTGAACAGCTCAACGGGATGGCTTGGCGCGCAGTTCAAAAACCGCCTTCCGTTTTACTGTGCTCAAGGTGCACAGTAGAACTCGGAGAACAATCCATAAGCCCCACCCACTAGCTTTATAAACATACATTTTGGCGCGAAATCGCAGTTTGTGATTGCTGACGCCGGTGAAATCCACATTTCATTGTTGTTTGATAAGACAGAAATTTCATAAGGTTGTTTTAAATCTTTTGTAATTGCTAATTATTCAAAACGGTAGTGTGAATTACGAAATCTTTCCCTGTGTATGCTTCATGAAATCTTTTAAACTGTTTCAGGTATGGAAACGTATACTTATGAAATCATTGAAGTGGAAGAACAAGAAGATATTTTTCTCACTGCCAATGTGAAAAATCAAAATGTTCCAAATCAAACCTCCCATCCCTCCGTACAAGAGGGGAAAAAGTTATATGTACCGGTAGAAAAAACGCCAAAAGTAAAGAGTTAGACGACAAGGCTACGATTGTGTTTTTAGGTACCACAAACAACGATATTTATTTGAAAACTAACTGCTTTAGTAGGTATCGTCAAGAGCCACTGGGAAATGTTGAGCGATAACAAAACACGGAAAAAAAATGTATGGATCACGATTGCAAATTTAATGGAAAGCGCCGGATCTGACCTTGGCGAATATCCTGCACTGAAAGCGGATCAGAAGTGGCAAAACACGATGAAAGCATACAAAAATTACGTCAAGGAGACGGAAAAAAACGGGAAGTGGAGCAACTTTGGAACTGGAATTCAATGTTTACAAATATTAGAGCTTGACGGGCGTTTTATTGTCAACTCTCGTTCAACTGAGCCAGTTGAACGGCGACCTGCAGAACGGCCGTTTTATTGTCAACGAGAGCAGTTCAACGGAAGAACTGGTGAACGGATCAGTTCACAACAAAACGCACCCCTAGTCTTCAAATTAAATGTCCCCAATTTACCATCTACCGTTGTAATAGCCGTTTACCGCCGCCATACGGAATCCACTGCTGCACTACTAAACGACATATGGGAGAAATCCAAACACTTTAGGACCAACTTTATCATCACAGGAGACTTCAACGCACATCACTGGCTATGGGAGGACAAGCACCCGGACACTGCTGGCACGCATCTACACGATTTTATCAACGACAAAAACTGGGTACTGCTGAACGAATGGAACATCCCAACGTTCCACAACAAGCGTGGCCATATGTCGACTATCGACCTAACTTGGGCATCACCACACATCTCTTCTCACGTACGTTGAAGTTTATTAAATGATGAAGGCTTTTATAATGATTCGGACCATTCAGCAATCATGCTTCACATCCAAAGCCCACCACACCTGACACTGAACACAATATGGTGTTAAGGCAAGGCCAATTTGGACAATGTCCACTCTTGCACGGCTAGGGGACTACTAGCAGCCGAAAGCACTTTTTCGAAACTCGCCAACATAGAGGGTGTTGAGGAAGCCGCAAAGAAACTACGGCTATCATCCAAGAGTCTATGTCGCAAAACATTACCAAACGCTCCAATTCTCACCGAACAAACCCACGGTTGAACAAAGAACTCGCTGCGCTCCGTAAAATGACTGCAAGAACACTACGCGTGTATCGTACCGTCGGTAACTCAGAGAAAGAAAAGGAATGGAAAACCATGCGGAATCTTTACAGGGCACGAACAAGAAGATGTAGGGATACATACTTGGCAGAGAAGATGGCCACCCCTGATAATAGGGTTGCGTGGCACCTCAACCGTTCCCTACGCACGAACAACAGCAAGTTTAAGCTGGAACAACTGAAACAGGACGATGGCATGCCTCTTGCAGATCAGACTGCAAGACTCAACTACATCGCCGAAAACCTTATAGGCGGAGTGGGGACAGTTGGCCGGAGGCCTAGCGCCTTTACTTATAAGCGCATTCAAAATCGATCCCGGTTCTCATAGGGACATCATCGTCACCTTTATTTTGAATGCTTAAACAAGTCTGTAGGTGCTTTAGTTAATTTACACGCTCAATCTCAAAAAATGACTTTTTCTTCGCGCTGCGGATTGCGGGCTCAGTTGAACGCCATGTAGGAAGCGTTACCCGCTTAGTCGGAACCGCCGCGTTCGGTCCCATTGCCAGGGGATGGGCTCTCGACTTCGAAGCCGACCCGAAACTTGCCCAAAGACTCTCATGCGCGGGTCTCGGCCCGGCAGGACGGCACCTCATCATGCCATTGCCGGCCATACAAATGGCGTAAGACTTGGCGACTATTTTCGCGCGTGACTTCCATTGGTTTCATACCAATACTGCGATGGAAAGTGCAGTTATACGANCTCGGTCGTAAAAAAAATGAATGCCTTGTCGTCTCAAATAGGCTTGAAAAGGTCTGCCGAGAAATTCGGTACCCTTATCCGTTTGCAACACTTCGGGTTGAGCCCCAGCTTCCCTTAATATAGCTTGACAAGCTCGGACCACGCTGGCTGGCTTTTTATTGACTAAAGGATTGACGAAAGCCCTTTTGGAAAACACATCGATACACGTTAACAAATAAACGTTGCCTCGATTAAAACGTTTCAACAAACTAACATCAGCCAAATCCGCTTGGAACTGTTCAAACATGCCGGTCACAATGACCCGACTGCGAGGAAAATGACGGCGACCCGGGCGATGCATGGTGTACGCTTCTTGACGCCTTAACCAAGCTACCAAGTCCTGCTGCCTAACTCGCTGCCCCTGCTCTTTCAAGGCTCGCATGATCGCCGTTATCCCCCCCAAAACTGGCCGGAGACCTAGGATTATAATACACCGCTTCCATGTTGTTGTTGTGACTCGAACCCACTGAAACCCTGACCATCAAACAAGAAACTGACCAGCTTTATCGAAACTACACGTGTATTTATACGAAGACAAAATATAATGTTTTGTATTTGTATTTTGTTTTTTTACAACATTGTTGCTTTAAACTACTCCGTTAATTGTTGGCATTTGCGCCAAGCGCAATTGTGCTTGGGTATCGGCTCAGCAATGTCACACAAATTGTCCATCCCCATGGATTCTGGCAGGGCCTTAAATGCGGGGCACCCTTGCCCCTCCAAATCTTTCACGGGTTGTTTCATAATAGTGGTCAGCAACTGGCATTTCTCGAGTCCCTTCCCCAGTAAACGGTTGTCTCCTCCAGTTAATCCTCTCAAGAAAACAGGTAACATTTCAGTGGCGACGGACCCTCCAAAAAAGGGTATCCCATGGATCTTCTCCCTCACAAATTTGATGTTCCCACTCCCACTCCCCTAACGCCAACTGACACTGTTGGGGAGGGAGGACCAGGAATCGGGCCGCCAATTCGGGTTTTTCAACACACTGAATAGCCAGTTCTTTAATAACCGACGTTCGCAAGCGGTTAAAACCGTACTCTTCTTTAACTTTAAAGCATTCAAAATTTATCACAAAAGTAAGCGACATACTTTTTAAAAAAAGTGTGGCACAGTTAAGCTCGAAAAGAGAGAAGTGGTTGTATTGACTTCACTAAGACAAGGGACACCTTATACCATCAGAGAGGTCCTCTACCACCCCACCCCTTACCCCTTTTCTAAGAAATTCCACCCCATTGTTGGAAACAGTGAACCTCCATCGTTTTGACCGTGATACGCAATTCGTAGTTTAAAGACTTTTTACAATACACCAAAGCTCTTTGAAAACGAAATGTTTATCACGGAATGATAATAACCCTTCAACCGAATAATGATTGCCAAAAGCCTTCTCTACATCGCAGCTCTGCCCTTCCAACAAATCCCAGGCTTTATCGAAATGTTGGTCTACTTGCTCGGCCCAAGATGGGAAATCCAAACAAACGTGATCCCGTTGAGAAGGCCAGTCATTCTCGCATCCTTGACATGGCAAACAGATTTTGCGAATATTATAGCGCAGTTGCTTGGCCAGCAATTATGTTACAAGACGAATCGCCGGCAATAAGTCACGCAGTGGTTGTAATCCTTTCGTCTCCAACTGATTCCAACCCTCCAAAAGTGCTCGCCATACAGACAAATTGCAGGTTATGCCGTGTCTACTAGGTCTCCGACCGTCTTCGGCTAGTTGACGCTCCGGCAGAAACCAATAGCGCAGATCAACTCGCCTAACATGGCAAAAAACATCGACCGATAGTCGAATACCATCTCCCAGATCTTAGCTAAACGGTTCTTCCCGCTCCAAATGCTGGAGAACTTCATCGTGTATTCCTTCCAGCTGCTGCCACTGCTTTTCGGACATAAACAGGCCCTTGGAAGTAGGATACCAACACTTCGAGTCTTGAGCCCTCATGTCGTATACACGACAATCCTCAGCTATATCGCCATTACGCACCACAGGTTTAAATACACGACCCCCACTCTGAACTTGATAAAACTCAGCCATATTAACAGGCAAAATACCCCCAAAATGATCAGTTTCAAGGGAAGGAGTACATAAAAGAATGATAAAAAACTCCTGATCTAAGCACCCTTATATAGTGCTCCTATAGCTTTTTCTTACTCCATACATGCATCAACAGGCTTGTTCTAATCCCGAAAAAAAGACAAGTCTCAACAAAAACTATGATTCATCCCTAAAAAAATGTCGCCCTTAGAACAGATCCATAAACTCGACGTCTTAGAAATTGTTCTAGAAAAGACTTTTTCCATTGAAATTATCCGCAGTCTTTTCACTAGAAAGTTCCGGGGGTACCAGAGTTTTTTCGTCGAACCAAGTTTCGCTGAACCAAGTTTAAATTAACTTAGTCGACCCACCCTATATACGCCGTGAGTTTAGATATGGCAACGGCATGGATTTGACCTTTTGTCGACCCATGCTATATATAAGGCATGGATTCTGTTCTCTTCTCCGTCTTAAAAATAGCTACGACGAATTCCATTTGATCTTAGTTGACCCATGCTATGTATACGATGGATTTGGTTCTCTTCTCCGAAACAACTTCTACGTCTTAAAATTTGTCTCCAGAAAGACTTCCAAACCAAGAACACCCAGGCTTTGTCAGCACGAAAAGTCCAACGTCTTTTCTGCGTTGATCTGAATCGGACTATATAAACTCTACCTCTACACTTTCTACCATCATACAGTCATCTCCCTTCAACAGTGACTTTTCATTCGAAAAAAAAACATGGCATATACCCGTCAGTGTCCTGAAGCGGAACACTCTGTTCCACACTCTTACAGTGGTAAGTGTACACACTTTTGAAGTTTCTTTTTTTAAAAACTTTAATAGTAATTGTTGCAATTGTCTCTTATTTTTAAGTATGGCTGGGGCGCGCCAAAGCATTCCCTATTATTGCGTACAACAGGAACTATATCCATATGGAGTTGGATTTTGAAGTAAAAAAAACGACAGTAGCCTACTCGCCTCAAAAAGAGTTCGCAACACCTTGTATGGGGTTCGTGCATTTCTCTCGCAATCAACCAGATAATGCAACAACAACAACCAGCAGACCCGATCGTAAAGTTCCGCCCATACTAAGCTACATGTTTAGTCCCGAAGTCATCCATGACATCCTAACTACAAAAAAACAGCTGAGGGAATAACCGAACACACGTATTGTATACCGTACCAGTCGTTCGTGACAGACCTCCTTAAGCAGAAAGAAGAAATGTCCCACGAAATAGAAGACCTCAAACAAAGGAATAGCGAACTCAGCCAGGCCAACCAAACAGTAAAAAAAATTCTTTCAACGGGCACTGACTGAACGAAAACAACTTATTCAGGAGAAGTCTTCGTATAGTCTTCAACTATACGAAGAAGTCCTAAGAGAAAAACGTATGGCTGAATCAAACGTACGCAAATTGAACACAGAAAAAAAGAACGAAGCAGATCGGCACCAAGCCCTGATGGATAAATTATACCTTGAGCGAGCACAATTGCAACTTGCCAAGGAGGAGGCCCAGACCATTGCGAACCGGAAGAAAAAAGAAGCGAATAATTTGAGAGGCAGACTCATGAACCAAACTCGAACAGTAAAGCGTTTACGCCGCGACCTTGCTTTGCTGCAAGATGAGAAAAACGAAGAAGAAGAAGGAGAAAAACGAAAATATACCTTAAGATACAGATTTGAAGGATATTCTGCGTAATTGCATTTTTTACCCCATAGCAAGTTTTTTAAATGTATTTCTCATATTCACTTTTTTTCACAAGTAGCAAATACACATTTTTACAATTCTACCCTATTCTAACGGTTTTTTAAGAGTAAAAAAGGGAGAGCAACCATGTCTAGCCAGAAATAAACACTATCTATCTTAACGGTTTTAGATTAAAAAGGGAGAGCAAACTCAACTACCTCCGGGATACAAACCCTATCCTAACAATTTTAGGGGAAAGTGAAGAGACGAGGAGTGAGCACAGTCCAATGACCTGGTGGTCAAAGGGGGGAGTGAGCACCAGCTAGCCAGGGTGGCTGCAAAATTCAAAACAAGTCCCAAACGCACACAAATTTCATACATGCCTGTGACCCAGTGGATAGAACGCTAACGTAAGGGCCGAAAGGTCCTAGGATCGAAACCCGGTCGGGGCGGCACTTTCATTTTATCTACCCCATACAAATAAAAATGGAACTCAATACGCCTGCTAAGGGGGGTGTCGTCATGACGAGCCGCCGCCGCCCCCGCCACTACGGTCGACCCGGCCCTAGGCTAGAGGGCTTCAGCTAGCTCGCTAGGGGGGTTTGCAAGCCAACAAGCTAACTAGGAAGCAAGCAAACAAGCCAAAGCAGGGTACCTCGAAAGATAGGGTACTAAAACCGGTTGCAAAGCTAGCCAAGGCAGGGTACTAGGACTTGACTCGGGTTTGAATTTGCCTCGTGGGCGGTCTTCAATAAAAAAGGGGTGGGGCGTCCCATAAATCCCAGCCAACTCATTGGCGTCCCATAAAAATAGAACGGGAGGAGGAGCGTCCTATAGGAGGAAAGGGGCCGGGGCGTCCCATATTACTATGTTATACTACTAATGGGAAGCAATGTTGCAAATGGGGCAACATGACAAAAAGGAGACGATTCTGGGATGGGTGAGAGAGGGTTTCGACCTACGCCAATACTTCCAACCATTTAAGGGAGCTTTCGGTGGCGGGCAATACAATTCGGAATCGCCGCCCAGGATGTCATTCCCGAACAGCCAGCTAACTAGGGAAAACGCCAGTTTGGTGTCCGAGACCATCTTGGAAAGAGTAAGGAACAGGTCAGTTAGTGTCTGGGGGCAGGTGGGGCGATCTCCGCCACCGCATCTAGTCCTCCCGCTCACCGTGAAGCTAGAGAAACCCCGCATGTGGCACGACGAGCGGTTCTTAACCGTAGAAAAAAAATATCTTGAGACAGATTTGCTTGCCTTACAAAGTACGGACCACTTGAAATCGTAAAAAAATCGTTCTGTTACAGAAATGTGGGAGCTCATAGTGAAGGAGCAGCCTAGCCTTCAAACATTAAAATTTGTAATAGCCAAACTTCTGTCTATGTTTGGTTCAACTTGGCTCTGCGAGTCAACTTTCTCAGCTGTTGGATTTCTTAAATCCAAGTACAGATCCCGTTTGCTCAATGACAATTTGGATGCTGAGCTGCGTTGTGCCGTTTCGACAATCGAACCTGAATTCCTGAGACTAGTCAAACGAAAAAATTGTCAAGTCTCACATTAATGTCTTGACTGTAGTTCCTTTTTAATTTGGTAATGTCCACTGTACTTTACTCAAGATACCAAGGTTCCTTACCACCCTGTACTAAAATCCTGTGCATTAAACTATATCCACTTTTCGATAAGATATGTTTTATGAATCTATTAATGAACTATAGCATGTTGGCGAATTCTAGTGTGTTGGCAAATTGGTACCCCAATTCGCCAACACGTTGGCGAATTAAAAAAAAGGGTTGGACACCCCTGATCTAGAAGAATCTCGAAAGCCGACGCATCCCTCTCAGTGGAGTCATGGCAGAGGGTGCAGGGAGCATTTGGGGGTAGACGCGGCCATTCGCACGACCTCATGGCGCTAGACTCTAACGCCACGAAGGGCCGAGACGGATATCAGTTACCGCATTTTACCCCATGGGAGTCCCCAAATTCGGCGGGGTGAACGTAATTTGCCAGAGGGTGGAAAACTTCGAAAACCCTTACGTATTCTCGCCATTTTCGATGGCGAGCGGGGTCCTGGCTTTCCTGAGGGAAAAGGGGGCATCATGCACGGTGGTGGTACCAAAGGCGCCAGAGACCCCGGCGAGGTGGCCAATCTTGTTGGCTATGGCAACGGTCGGATTCCCGTTGGGCAGCAAGGGGAATAAGGGGATTCTGCGTTACCCATCGCCCAGCGGATGGTCGGAGGGCGAGGGAGGCTTAAACACGACATATGGGTGTTCAGGGAGGGATAAAAAGAGGGTGGGGGACACGTACAATCAAAGCAAAAAAAAGTGAGAGAGATGGCGAGGATTACAATACATGTGTTGACGGAGGATAAAGTAAGAGTGGGCTAAATTAGAAGTAACCCTCATCCACCTTTTAGCGGCTCGTCAGACGGTGGACGTGGAAGCACTCCGGGTAAGACAACGGGGGCTGGAGAATTTGGCGGCCACATGGGGCGGGATCTGGAGAATTTCTTGGGGGTTATACTTGAGAGAAAAACGATATGGGAAGCCACGCCGGACGATCTGATACTATTCCTGATCCACAAGGACAAGGGTGAGAAGACACCGAAACACACCTTAGGCTGTGTCGAAAGCAGCGCACAAGGAGGAAGGTGCGCGTGCCGACGAGGACTGGCAGCGGGCACCATAGGCAGCATGAGCATCACGATGTGCAATGGGCGGGGCCTAACGGGGGACTGGAAGGGCACTAACTCTCAAGGTAGGGGTAACCCTACAGCTAAGGCTGTGTTTCCACTGCCAGCTCAACTCGAGTTGAAGTGGGAAATCAATCCGAGTTCGCGAACTCGCCTGTTTCCACTGGCCAAACTCTAGTTCAAAGCGAGGCTTGGGGAAGGGTTTGTCAACTCCACTTCGGATCAGGGGTCTAGGCCAGCAGTGGTGAGTTGGGGGACGTTTCGCGTCGTAATATTGTATTCCTTGCGTAACATTATGTCACTGCATGTGATAGAACGATTCGCAGTCTTCAATTGCAAGTTATATCGATTTCAACCCTAAATTGATTGAGTAGTATTTACGCCAATTGGGACGCAAGCTGACTAAGTGTGTGTTTCCACTGCCGGCTGAACTCGAGTTCAAGTGGGATTTCAACTCGAGTTCCCGAACTCACCTGTTTCCACTGGCCAAACTCTAGTTTGGCCAGTGGAAACAGTGGGGTTCAAAGTGGGGTTTGGTGAAAGGTTTCGAAACCACTTTTCGGATCAGGGGTCTGGGCCAGCAGTGGTGAGTTGAGGATCGTTTCGCGTCAAGACTAGAGAGGGAGTGACTTGTAATGTAAATAAAGCAGTTGTATGTTTTGTGACCAGCGTGTTGAACTTTTCATCGATAGACTTTGCGTTTCAAGTAAGAATCATTTTAAATACACAACAGTCATAAATACTTGCCACACATAAATCGCCTTTTAGCCATCACGTTGTTTTACTCTTTTTATCGTGATTCCCATTGATATGAGAAAAGTGAAGTTGTGTCGCACACTACAAGGAACCGCACTTATTTTTATGTTTGTTTTAGCGAAAGTATGAGTGACCCCAAGAAGAAGAGGATGATGTGGGGAACTGAAGAGACAAAGTTGCTAATTCAGCTCTGGGGTGATGCCGAGATGCAAAAAAAGTTTGACGGAATGAAGCGAAAGGAACCGCTTTACGAAGAGTTGGTGGCCAAGATGTTGGAATCAAATTACACGCGAACATGGGAGCAAATCCAGGAAAAAGTGCGCAACATTAAGAGAGATTACCGCGATAGTCTGAAGGCTATATCGCAGAGTGGAGCGGATGATTTCTGCATGGATGACCACCCTTACTATGAAGAAATGAACAAGATAATGGGAGATCGACCGAGCTCTAATCCTATTGAGATTTTAGACTCCATCTCGCCCGTTCCGTCTCTACCTTTCTCCATTCCTTCCTCAGTTACTCCTGTTAACGATCCCCAAGCCACGGATGAAGACTTCCAATTTTTACAGAGTGATACTGAAGGTGCATACTTTACTTTATGCTTAGCACGAGTCTATTTTTTTATTATATTAGAAGCACGCAATGGATCTTCAAGCTCTCACGACTCAGTGCTGCCTCCGAAGAGGAAAAACAAAAAAGATGATCTGAAGAGTATCGAGACTTATTCAAGGGTTTGCTGAAAGAGACACGGAGTTCATGGAACAGCAAAGGCAAATTCTGAGTAGCATCAAAGAAAGGACGGAAAAGGAAGATGCCTGGCGCCTGAAGGAGCAGGAATATAGCGACAAGGAGGCCGAACGCCTTGCTAGGGATGAAGAGCGCTGCAAAAAAGACGAAGAAAGGAAAGACAAGACGTTGGTGCTTATGGCTTTGTTGGTAGGGAACGTCTGCTCTGAGAAAAAGACGGCCCGTTCTCAAAGAAAATAAGAGCATGTTTCCCTTCATGTCATGTATTAGAGATGATTTCATTACTTAACAGTGCAATACAAAGCCGTGCATTTCTAGAAAGTAGACGTTCGCAAAAATTTTAAAGTTGCAAATTATAAATTTGCACACAAGGTACGACGAATCAATTCCGGGTTTGCAGCGGCTTGTGGGACGCGTGGATCTGGAACAACTTCGGCAGGTCCGTCATCCTCTACAGCCATCTGGAAGCAAGAGTCAAACGTGTCGCCCTGCTCTTCGCAAATGTTGTGAAGAATGCAACACGCGTATATGACCCTGTTAATCCGACGGATATTGGTGTCGTTTCTTTTGAGGAGACACCTCCATCTACACTTTAGCTTCCCGATGGCCCGTCCAACTATCATGCGATCACTGCTCAGAATGTTGTTAAAGCGTTCTTTCTCAGCAGTGATCGCATGGGTAGGGTAAGGCTTCATGAGCCAAGTAAGGAGCGGATATGCTGCATCGCCAATAAGGTAATACGGGACTTTGACGTCCCCGACGAGCTTCGTGGTGTCAGGAAACAACGTTCCCTGCTGGCAAAGCTGGTACAGTTTGCTGTTGACGAAAATTCGTGCATCGTGAACCGAGCCTGGCCAGCCAGCGTTGATATTGATGAAGCGCCCTGAAAAGTCGACCACCACTTGGAGGACGACAGTGTTTCCCCCCTTTCGTACGCAATAATAGTCCGCGCGGTATTTTGGCGGGGCCAAAATAGGAATATGCGTACCATCAATGGCACCAACGCACTGGGGGAGTTTTCTACGCTCAAAGCTAGACACCATTTCTTCCAGACGCTGGCCAGTTGGCATTGATATGATGGAGTCGCCTAGTAGAACTACCAGGGCATCGCAGGTCTCATGAAAGGCCCGCCATGCTGTAGTTCGGCCTATACCAAAGAGACCACCCAAAGTCCGAAACTCAATATTTGTACCAAGGCGCCATAATGTGATCGCAACCCGTTTTTCGCAAGAAACAGGTACTCAGAAGTTAGTCGTCTTTTGGCAAGCTTTTCGCGAAGAAGACTGCAAAGGTAATGGAAGGTACGACGGTTCACACGGATGTTAAGCTTCCATTCCTTGTCCGTCCACCTTTCATTCGTGATCTATGTCCAAGAAGTGTCAGTTCTCTTAAATACCAATACCGACCGACGACAGGCTCTACTGGTTAATATTTTGTGAACCATGGTGAACAGCATCAACAACCGTTTCCTGCGAATTTCTCTAATACTTGACAGAGCCAACAGGATTTCGAAGTCGCTATTTTCGATACCACGGTTTGAAAGCCTTGACATAAGACACGCTGAAACGTGATCTAGATATTGTACCAAGTATTTTCATTAATATGCATAACTAACGTATAATATAGTAGTTTATCACTGCTCTGCGACGCAGCAAAGTCCAGCAACATCTTCTGAAGTAAAAGGAATATAAAACTTTCATCCATTTCCCAAGATTTATTCGAGTTTGCGCTACAATGGTTTGAAAATTTTGTTGTTTATATATATGCCTTGCTTAATATTAATATCACTCACTGCGATAGAACGATTTGAAGCTTATAATTACAGGTTGAATCGATATCAAGCTCAACTCGATTGAATAATATTATGTCAATGGGGACGCGAGTTGACTAAACCAAACACCGGTGCTGAGTTCCGGGAACTCAATACCGGTGTTGAGCTGGCAGTGGAAACACAGCCTAAGTCGTGGGGCCTCAGGAGGAACTTAGCGGCAGTGGAGAGGAGCAGAGTCAGGCAAGAGTACACCCAAAACAGGCACAGCCCGTCCTAGCCGACAAATTGAAGTCAATCTCAACCTAATGGCTCAGGGACTGGATCTTATCCTCGGACCCTAGGGAGCGATTCCTCCTCAATAGGAATAGGGCGCTCTTGCTCTCGGTGTTCTTCGCGGGCTCAAGGGTTACCGACATAACCCATTCTTCGCGGGCTAAGGGTTACCGACGTAACCCGCCTGAGGACGAGAGAAATCCTCGCCTTGAAAGACGGATCCGGCCTATTGCTCCACCATACAGTAGGGAAGACTCTGAGGGACGGTAGGGACAATTTGTGCGCCATCATGCAAAACGACGACACCACCATCTGCCCAGTGAAGGCGATGAGAGACTACCACAAAACGGCGGGAGAAAACGGGGAAGGAACGCTGGCAGAAGGCTATTTCTTCCGTATGGGGGTGGACAGTGGGGCGAACGAGGAGCCGACCATATACGGCCAGTTCCACGCGGCCATGAAGGCTTGCCTGCATAATCTGGGAATTCACGGGGGCGAGACACCCCACGGGGTTAGGTCCGAGGGCGCAATCTCATTGGCAATGCTGGGTGCGACGGCCCGGGAAATCTGCAGTCACGTGGGATGGACGTCCCAAGACACAGCCCGCAATTACCTCGCTATGGGGAAGGAACTAGTCACCGTGACAACCGCCAAGAAAACAGCATCGGCAACGTATAGCTTGGAAGCTGCAAGGGTATACGAAGGCCAAAACAACCCAGTAGACGTGGCCCCCGCTTTCGTAGTATAAAAGTAGGAAAAAAATGTGTAACAACACGAGCAGTAATAGTAATGAGAGTAATGAAAAAAAGGTATTCAGGGAAGGAGGTGGGACTACCGGGGGTCGAGTGGATATAAAAGACATTGAGATGAGTGGAGGGAGAATGGAAATGATTGGCGAAATAGTAATCCCAAGGGGATTGATGGATGGGATGGAGTGTTGGGGTTTCTGGAGTTCCTGCACCAAAGGAAGAACTTTCCATGTGGGGGCGCGCTCTATTCCCATCACTAACACTGACCGGAGACCCCTAGCGCCGGATTAGGATAATATACTATCGTAAAACCGGAGAGGAGCATTTGAATTTTCTCCCAAATTTTTCGGGTATTGTGCCCTCAGTTTCTCAACCTTAGAAAATTCCTCATTTCATCCGAGTTGCCTGGACCATGTAAGCGTTTTTTTGCCTTTTTTTACCTTTCAAGTACATCTAGTCTTAGTTTAGAAGAAGCTTAGCCAAATAGTTTTAACCGCGAGTGCTGTGGTTTTTCCCTTTCGATAAAAAAACAACAGAGTTGTAACAGGTGTCCTATTCGATTCTTATTTTTCAGAAATTCTTATAAAAAATGTGAACGAAGTCCTTACCCCTTATCGTCTTGTTGTACTTTGGAGGTCATTGATGGCCGAATTCTGTGAAATCCTAAGCAGCTTTTACTGTGTATTGTCTCCTATGTATGTTTGTTGTACGTACGTATATACGTACGCATGTATCTACGAACGTACGTATGTATGTATGTTTTCGGAGCTTCACCAGCTCCGAAAAAGGAGCAATCCTACTAAAAGCGGGGAATATCTGTATGCCAGCAAGACACCAACGTCGGATAATCGACATAGCACATTAAGCTCATCTCGGGATGGTGAAGACGAAGCAAATCCTTCGGGACAAAGTCTGCTTCCCAAGTATGAGCAAAATGGTCGAAGCAGCCATAAATAAATGCACCCCGTGCCAATTATGTACAGACAAAACGAAGTGCCAACCAGCCTGCCCCTCAGAGATGCCTGAAGCACCATGGGAGCAAGTCAGCGTGGACTTCTACAGTTTACCAACCGGTGAAAAGCTACTAGTAGTAATCGACACATTATCAAGATTCTCGGAGATTACATACATGAAGACCACAACAGCTACAACAACGATCAAATCACTTCGAGACATCTTCGCAAGATATGGCATTCCCAACACTCTCAAGTCGGACAACGGTCCCCCGCTTAACGGTGCATAGTTTGAAGACTTCATGAGCGAACTTAACAACAGACACAGGAAAATAACTCCGTTATGGCCAGCCGCTAATGGATATGTCGAAAGATTCATGAGAGTAATCAACAAGATGGTACGGACAGCCAGAGCTCAAGGAAAAAACTGGAAAGAACAACTTCCCTCGCTCCTATTGGCGTACCGCTCCGCTCCGCACAGCACCACTGGAATACCGCCCGCAACCCTTATGCTTGGAAGAAACATAAGAAACAAGATCCCCGAAATAATAACAACGAACCAAAACAAGCTAATTGATGTGATGTTGAAGGCCAACTACTCAGCGCTTCCCACACTGGACACCCTGGCATTGTTAGAGCAAAAATCAAGCTTCGAGAATCCTTCTGGTGGCCTGGCATGTCAACCGACATTGAAACTTTCATCAAGCACTGCGTCGGCTGTCAAAACCCGTCGAAGTCCGACCATAAGAGTCGCGTCCCAACCGACAGTGTGCCACCACCATCCGGTCCGAGGGAGAAAGTCGCCATTGATGTAACAGGTCCTTTCGCAACCGCTCCATCTATGCATCAATTCATCATAGTGCTTATCGACTATTTCTCTGGATTTCCCGAAATCATGTGTGCCGCTAACCACAACGCAACGACAGTAATGAACTTTCTAGACGATGCGTTCGCACGTTACGGCAATCCCAGCATTTTGGTCAGCAATAACGGTCCCGAATTCATCAGCTCTGCCTTCGCCGACTTCCTCAGCAGCAGAGACATCAAACATCATCGGACGCCAGTCTATCATCCTCAAGCAAATGGTAAAGTTGAAGTGTTCAACCGAACAATCAAACTTCACGCCCAGGCGCTTTACAGTGGCCCTTTCGATTTTTAAAAAAGGGATGACCGAAATACTAGCTCGATTTAGCGCCGAACGTCCATATCCAGACGGGAAATCACCCGCCGAGTTAATTTTTAACCGCCGTCCACGCCTGGCGTTCGAGCCCCGTGTCGGGAAAAAGTTGAACTTGACGTCAACTCGCTCGTCTCGACGGCCCGCTTCTTTTGTAAAAACGTTAACCTCGAACAAAACTCCATGACCTGTGGGCTTCTGCCCAGCCTGTTTGATTCCTAGTTCAGTATCCTTTTAAACGTGTGTTCTATCAGTTGTTTTACGGCGTCTCTTTTTAACCATTGACAAGTATCGTTTACGAATACAAAACTATTTTTAAAAAGAACGTTAACTCTTCTATTTTTTGGACAACTGATAGGAATTATCCCCCTTTTCCCATACATTTTTGGTGCTGTGACTCAAGATATTCAAGATTAACGAACTGCGGAAATCCAGAGGTACTCTTCGCGCGACTGTTACTCGACTTCAAAAGAAGATGGACGCAGAGCTAGCAACCATAGTGGACCCGGCTGAGAAGATAGCTTTGCTTGGCAGCGCGTAGGCTTCAGTTCGCTCAAAATATGTTGAGATCCCCACACGTGGAGATACCCCTGGTTTTTCTCTGACGTGGACGAGTTCTTCTGGTAGGGGTTTAGGAATTGTGTAGAAGTTGTGTTGTCCTCAAGAAGAACTTTGTAAGTCCATGTCGGAGAAAAACCGAGGGTATAAGTACCAGTGGCACACGACGCCAGGATAAAAGAGAAGCCTGGGTCGCGCCACGTGGTTAGTCGACCTGCAGTAGAGCTTATGGACTGCATGTGACTGTGACGAAGCACCTTGGTTGTGGAAACAAGTGTTTTTGGTCGGGGAATGAAAAGCTTTCTTGTTCTTTCTTAATAAACTGGTATCCTTTAAAAACCGCCTTCCTACGCCTACCTTATTAATCCACCAGAGTTTTAAAAAGAGGAACTCAACATTCAGCGGTGGGATCTGAATTTATTCGATCCGGTTTTGTTTTGGCTTTAGTGCATTGAAGTGAAGGAACAGTGGCTCCCAGTTTTCTCGGTGTTCCTCTAAAAGTGGATCCAGTTGAGACCGAGTTAACAGCAGGTGACCTTGGCGCAAGAGAGGCGTTCGAAATGGCGCAACAGAAGATGATTGTCAGTGCACCAGAGTTTGACGGTACGGGCGATTTCAGCAAGTTCATGGCCCGGTTTCGTCGAGTAGCCGTAGCCAATAGCTGGACAGATGGGCAAATGTTTCGCATCCTGCCCGCATTAATGGTGGAAGATACCGAGTGTGTGTTAGACTGTCTGTCTCCCTTACCAACTTCCTTTGCCGAGCTCGTGGAGGGGCTGTCCCACATCTTCCAGCCCAAAGAAGCGCAACGTTTGAAGCTGACGGAGTTCTACAATCGTACCTTGTCGCGGGAGGAGTCAGCCCATGTATACGGAAACGATCTTCGCCGGTTGTTTAGAGCTGCTAACCCCGACATCATCACCGAAGACATCATCGAGCGTTTTGTCACTGAGCAATTTGTGAAAGGGCTACCGGCCGATTGGCGGCCCCGTTTCTAAGATGCCCAGCTGACATCAGTTGCTGCCCATGTGGAGAAGGTTAACATCATGCGAGTGTCCAAAGAAGTCTACCGCCAAACTACACCAATCAAGTCCGCGTCTAACCGTAAGTTGTCGATTACGGATAAGCCAAGCAGCGGGGGTAAGTCGAAATCTCCCCCTAGCAAGGACGGAGCGTCAGGCTCGAAATGTTATGGTTGTAAGCAGTCCTGACACTTAGTAAGGGATTGTCCCGTAGTTTGCTCGGGTTGTACGTTGAAAGGTCATTTAAAAAAAAGTTGTAAGTTCATATGTCGTAAATGTAAAAAGGTAGGACACTTGAGCAAGAATTGTCAAGTTGCTGAAGAGAGTGCAGTATCCCGTAGAGTTGCAGTAGAGTCGTGCCCGGTCCTAAAGATCCGAGTAGCTGGTGTTTTGTAATGCTATCTTAGATAGTGAGAGCCAGTGCACCCTGTTGAGCTCGTGCGTAGCAGATCATTTGTCAGACTTGGTAATTAGACCTAATCAGTGTCAGGTTACGACTGCTAAGAGGGATTTAGCCTTAAAAGTAGAGGGCGAAGCCAAAGTAGCTTTGTCGTGGGGTAAGAAGGGAGAAGTTAGTTTGGACGTGTTAATTGTAGACTGTCATGATGAGTTGATTCTTGGCATGGATTTTCTAAAAGCTACTTCTGCCCAACTTGACTTTGGTAAAGGTACGTTAAGATTGCTTGGTCAAGAGGTACCGTTAGATTTGTTCAGAGGTTCAGTTAAGATCAGAGAAGCTGTGGTTTTGCCACCTGACTCTGAAACTTTTTTGTCTGCTTCAGTCCGTTTGCCCTTTTGTTCGCGTAGAGTCGAGCTAGGAGAAACTTTAATTATAGAACCGTGTAAAGAGTTTGTAGACAAAGGAATCCTAGTTGCTAGAGCTTGTGTTAACGACACCAGTGAGGTAGTCCCCGTATTGATTTGCAACACGGCAGATCAGCCGTTTAGGTTAGAGGCAGATTCCGTCATTGGTAAGGTGCCAGCTGCCTTGTTGACGGACGAGGTGTTACCACCTTGTAGTCGGGCTAATGTAGGTCCAGGGAAGGAGCCATCTGTTTGGCATCCCCAGTTGAAAGGGTTAACTGACCAGCAGTTTAGCAAGGTACAGTGCTGAGCAAAAAAAACGAGCCACCTAAGACCGAGGTCTAATCAGGCCTCTCGAGGCTGATTTACCCTCATTAGGTGGCGAAAGCGATTAAAGCAATCGCTTACAAGGTGAAAATAGGCCAAGGAATGTTACAATGCAAAATAAGTGAGATCCACTATTGAAAGTATAGAAGTAGCCTGTTGGCTTCTTTTCCAGGCTGCTTGTCAATCTCTGAGGAGGATGTCCTAGATTTTGTAGGGCTGCGGGTTCAAGAAAATTTTCCACGGCTTGTTCCCGGACATGAGTTGTCGTTTTGGCCTAAGCTGTTTTCCTGGGCATATAGGAGCAACATAACAGTTTGTAGTCAGTTTGAATTTGGAAATGGCACCGCATCTTAGTAAAGAACAGAAAGGTGTAATTATTGGGATGCGAATGTCAGGACCGTCTTTACGAGAAATAGCGAGAATAGTTAATGTGAGTAGAGCGACCGTTAGTACGTGGATTCAGCGATACTGTGATGAAGGCACAGTGGACCGAAAGGAAAATACTGTCGGGGAACAGTATACCAGGAGAGGTAGACGGGTCAGAATTCCCGCCAGGTATATCTGATGTACCCGTGAGTGGCGCTGGGGCGCAGCTGGAGAGGCTCCTCCTTGCTTATGGTTATTGTGTATGTTAATAAAAGACCGTGACCCCGACTCCATCAAATGCGTTTTTAAAAACAAGTTAGATTATCATATATTCACAACTTAGTTAAACTAATCTAATACTTTATGTTGTGCTTACAAATTGGTCATCCTGGCCGGATAGCAACTGTAAAAGAAGATAATCCCGGAATCAAGACGCCAGAAGCAGAATCCAGCATGGAGCTTGATAGACTGATCAGAAGAAGAGCGGCTTACAAAGGCCAAGTGACTAGACTGGTCAACCGTTTAAGTCAAGAACTCGACAAAGATGACCGAGACGTCGAGGCACTTCAGAAGACACTTGAAAAACTGGAAATCCAAGAATCCACGTTAAAGGATCTCAACGAAAAGGTATTGGACCTAATTGACCCGAACGAGATGGAAAAGGAAATCGAGAATGCCGAGACGTTTGACGAATCGACGTTCGACTTGAAGCACGAAGCCAAAACATTTCTTAAGGAAATAGAGAAGAAAACTGAGTCCGAAAGAAGCCAGAATGCAAGCGGTTTATTCCCCATTCCTTTGACAGGGCGAAGCAAGAATCATTTCTCGAAGCCCAAAATCGCGTTAAAGAAGTTTAATGGAGAAAATTGGTACGAGTGGCCAGAACTTTGGGATTCCTTCAAGTCAGCCATAGATTCCGACGACGACCTTGCGCCAGGCGAGAAGTTCACCTACCTCAAGAGCCTCCTTGAAGAGCCCGCGTCAAAAACCATTCGAGGAATGCCGTTAACGGACGCAAATTACCCCATAGCAGTGAACCGCCGGGTCAAGAAGTATGGCCGTGACGACTTGATTGTTCAACAACATTTATCTTCGATCTGGAAAATAGAAGAAATATCAATTCAAGATATTCCCAAACTTCGCGAATTGTACGAGTCTGTTGAGTTCCACGTTCAATCCTTAGAAACACTTAATTACCCCAGAGATCAATATGCCACTGCAGTTGTTTCAAACCTCCTTTCGAAGATCCCCGAAGAGCTGTATTTAGAATGGAAGAGGAAAAATCCGAGCGGGCAGCTGCCTGCCTTGGAACCTCTTATGCAGCATATCCTAACCGAAGTGGAAGCAAGAGAAGGGTTCGCGATGTCAAGAGCTGGAGAAAAGAAGGAACCGAAGAAGATTACCTGAAGGAGTTAACCTTGGTATCGAAATTGCGAAAGCACAACAAAAACCCGTTGAAACCGGGTGATGTTGTGTTGATCTCAGAAGACAACTTACCCCGCATGCAATGGAAGATTGGAGTTATCGAAGACGTTTACGAAGAGACAAGCTAGTCCGCAGTTGCAGCATTCGCACAAAACGAAACATTTTGCGTCGTCCAATTCAAAAGATACACCCGCTAGAACTCAGTATCATCGGAAGAAAAGAAGATCAGAAAACTGAAGACTCTCATTGTGATCCACCATCCGAAGAGTTGTGATGAGAATCAGCCCCCGAATTCTCATGGTGGGGAGGATGTCGGGGAACAGTATACCAGGAGAGGTAGACGGGTCAGAATTCCCGCCAGGTATATCTGATGTACCCGTGAGTGGCGCTGGGGCGCGGCTGGAGAGGCTCCTCCTTGCTTATGTTTATTGTGTATGTCAATAAAAGACCGTGACCCCGACTCCATCAAATGCGTTTTTAAAAACAAGTTAGATTATCATATATTCACAACTTAGTTAAACTAATCTAATACTTTATGTTGTGCTTATAAAAATACTTCTTTAAAGAAAATATATATTTTTAAAATCGTATTGTGTTATAATTAGTTCGGATCAGGTCGGCCACTTGTTTTAAACGATGAGGGAAAAATAAAAGTAATTGCGGAAAGCGTGTCCAACCCAGCACTCGATATGTCAAAAGTTATAGATATGGCTGGTGTGAGTGCCTCCAGATTTACTGGCTACCGTGTGTTACGAGAAGTAGGGTTACGCTCTAGAAGGCCAGCACGTAAATTCCTGCTGTCAGACAGACATAAGGAAGCAAGGATGCGTTTTTCAGAGAATTTCGTCAATGTTAATGAAAACTACTGGATGGCAGTCGTTTTTTCTGACGAAAACACGATTTCGTCCGAACAAAATGCTCCAATTCGCGTTTACAGAGAAGTAGGAAGTTAAATTGTAAAGAGTAATTATAAGCAGCAGTTTTTACAATTAAATTTTCTTTTCGTTAGAAAGGTCAACGATTTTCAGAGCAAATGGTTCGCGAGAATGGCAGGAGCGGACGGTATTCTGTTTCAGTATTTGCGTGGTTTTCAGCGGTGACCGGGTTAAGCCCGCTAATAAGAGTACCGAAGAATTTTAACAGTTACGAGTATCGAGAAATGTTGGCGAGCGAAATTCCAGTCATGCGCACGCTTATAGGCGATACATTCGTGTTTCAGCAGGACAACTCGCCTATCCATATGGCGAACACGGTTAAAAACTGGCTTCGGGAAGAAGGCGTGACACTTTTACCCCACCCACCCAGGTCGCCAGATCTTAACCCAATTGAGCATATCTGGAGTATGTTGAAACGAGAAATTAAGTAATATCAATATCCTTGATTTTAAACTCCACTAACGTGCCCTTATTAGCCAATCCAACATTAGAAACGCAGATACGCTCTGGGAAGAAGCTAACCGAGTATGGGAGCAATTAGCCGATAATTCAGACTTCAGGCTTAAGCTCGTGGACTCTATGCCACGGAGACTGTCTGCGTGCATCGATAACAATGGCGGCATTACTAAGTATTAATAGATCACATAAAAATATTGGCAATTTGAACAGTTTTGGTGATAAAACTTTCGGTTAAATTCTTCCTCGAACAATACAATTATTAATTGGCTCAGTTGATTTGATAAACAAAAATCCTACTAAACGAAAACAAGAGTTGATAGCCTATGATTCCTCCAAACACTACTTACAATTTGCAGGTTTTGGTCATGTCATGGAAACTTTAAGTTTTCTTTTTTTTTTTGAAAAAAAAGGTGGATGTAAAAAAATATTCTAAAACCAATGAGTCCTGCGACAATATAAACAGTTTTCGAAACGAAAATATCAGCTTATTCCAATGTTTTATTTACGAATTTCGTCAAAGTTTTATGAATGAATGATTACATTTGAAAAGCGTTCAAAATTCGCGGTATACCTTTTTGCCTTTAGTAAAAGCGGATCACATAAGATGACAGCCAGAAGGAAATTTGTATTCTTTCAGTAGTGGATTCTACTTATTTTGAATTTAATAATTCTACACTCCCCGGCCTACCTTTCACCTTGTAACTAGTTGGTTTAAGCTCTTGCACTACCTAATGAAGGTTAATCAGCCTCGAGAGGCCTGATTAGACTTCTGTGGTTTTCTGTGTCTCAATTTTTTTGCTCAGCACTGTACACTCCCTTTTAGAAGAGTACAAAGATGTGTTTTCTCTCCACGGTGAGGTGGGTCGCGTGAAGGAGGTTAGTCATAAGATCGTGACGTCGGGTCATCCGATCAAGCAGGTGCCCTACAGAGTACCAGTTCATTTGCGAGATGTAGTGCAGGAGCAGATAAGGGACATGCTTGATTCCGGTATAATTGAGCCAAGTACATCCCCATGGGCTAGACCCATAGTATTGGTCAAAAAGAAAGATGACTCTTATCGATTTTGTGTTGACTTCCGCAAAGTCAATAATGTGACAGTAAAAGATAGTTACCCCTTTCCTAGGATTGATGATTTGTTAGGTGCAATAAGTACCGCTAGTTGGTACACGAGTTTGGATCAAAGAAGCGGGTATTGGCAGGTTCCGACGGACGTAGAATCGCAAGAAGTTACTGCTTTTACAATGAGCGAAGGATTGTACCAGTTCCGCGTTCTACCGTTTGGTTTATGCAACGCCACTAGTACTTTCCAGCGGATGATGAACCGAGTTCTTACAGGTCTTCAGTGGCAAATTGCATTAATTTATCTTGATGATGTGTTGGTGTTTAGTTCGAGTTTCGATAAGCACCTTGAAGATGTGAGGTTAGTGTTAGGCCGGTTGAGAGAACACAGGTTAAAGTTGAATCCTGAAAAGTGTAGTTTTTTTACTCGTGAGGTTACGTTTTTGGGTCACGTTCTCTCAGGTGACAAGATTAGACCAGCTGTAAATAAATCCGAGAAGGTCCGAAAATAGCCTGTCCCACAAAATGTTAGAGAGGTTAGGCAGTTCATTGGGTTGTGTAGCTATTATCGTCATTTTGTACCAGATTTTGCGCGGATTGTAGCACCCATTGTTCGAAGCCCAGACGAAGTCCCCTGTGGTGAAGCCAGTTTGGATTCCGAAAGTGGTAAGTCTGAAGATGGTTTCCTGACTAAAGATTTCGTCAGCAGTCGAGGTCGTAGACGAGTACCTCGACGATTGAATCCTCCCCCAGATCCAGTTATGTGTGTATGTTCGTGTTTTCTTTTTGTTTATGGGGTGTGATATAGAGGTGGAGGATGTTGAGATCCCCACACGTGGATACCCCTGGTTTTTCTCTGACATGGACGAGTTCTTCTGGTAGGGGTTTAGGAATTGTGTAGAAGTTGTTGTCCTCCAGAAGAACTTTGTAAGTCCATGTCGGAGAAAAACCGAGGGTATAAGTACCAGTGGCACACGACGCCAGGATAAAAGGGAAGCCTGGGTCGCGCCACGTGGTTAGTCGACCTGCAGTAGAATTTATGGACTGCATGTGACTGTGACGAAGCACCTTGGTTGTGGAAACAAGTGTTTTTGGTCGGGAAGTGAAAAGCTTTCTTGTTCTTTCTTAATAAACTGGTATCCTTTAAAAACCGCCTTCCTACGCCTACCTTATTAATCCATCAGTTTTAAAAAGAGGAACTCAACAATATAAGGAAATTCAAGATCTCGATCGACAAATTCTCAATCTTTTACCTGATGGTGACGATGCCGACATCGAAGAGGATTCAATTATCGACTACCATGTTACCCTTGAAAGCTATAACATCGACCTTCAACGTAAAAGTAATCTTTTACAAACTCAACAATATATCCCGCAAGTTAGCCCTCGACCTTCGACCACTCTTACATTGGCTGGTTTTCCTGCAACGCCGTCAACCCCGATTCCTGCTCCCATTAAAGTGAAGTTACCCCAAATAACACTTCCTATCTTTGATGGCAATGTACTGCAGTGGCAACCCTTTTGGGACACCTTTGAAGCACAAGTTGATTCCGAACCAAGGATGTTATCAGTTCACAAGTTCCATTACCTCCTAGGCCAACTTAAAGGAGAGGCTAAATAAGTAATTGCTGGATTATCCCGAACCAATGATAACTACGTCCAGGCGATCGACCTTCTCAAAGAACGATATGCAAGCCGCAAAAAATTGTCCACGCTCATATGAAAGCCCTCTACGACCTGAGAAAACCCGAATACAACGCATCCAGTCTCAACGTTTTTGCTTTGGCGTTGATACCCACATTCGATCTTTAGAAGCGTTAAATCATTCAGCGGACTCATTTGGCGACATCTTAGTTTGTGTCCTCTTGGACAAATTACCTACGGAATTACGTCGAACTTTGAATAGAACCCATGGTACAACCAACTGGAAGCTTGATGCCCTACGGAAAGCACTTCAACAAGAAATTGACGTTCTCGAAAGCACTTTCAAAACCCCATTTCGTAACGGCAACGACGAAACGCCCAAACCTCGATTTGTTCACCGAAATCCCTCGGTTTCGGCTTCATCTCTAGTGAATTCCACGAAAGCTAAGCAATCCACGTGTCCCTTCTGTAAAGAAGGACACAAACCAAACGAATGTATCAAATATTCCACCCCGGACCAACGTAGAGAAATCGCTTTGAAGAAAGGCTTATGTCTAGACTTTCTTACGAATGCGGGTCACTTCAAAGCCTCGGACTGCAAGTCTTCGTTTAAATGTTGATTATGCAGTAAATCCCATCACACTAGTTTGCATCTAGTTCAACCCCCTCCGAACCCTGCATTTCAAGTGGATAACACATCGGAAACATCTATCCCGGAAACCTGCTTGTCCCTGGCAACTAGTCCTAAGAACGACGTTGTTTTGCTACAAACGGCTGTCGCCCCGGTCCAAATTACTAACAAAATTCTTTCAGCAAGGATTCTTTCCGACAGCGGAGCCCAAAAGTCTTTTGCGACTCACAAGTTTTTACAGCGTATGGATTACAAACCCAAATAGAAGATTCTCACAACCATTAACACTTTCGGAGCTCCCCCCGCACCAGTTACGTTGGAATTACTGATCTCGATGTCATAACGGAAACTAAACAGAAGATTCGCATTTCGGTTTCGGTCGTACCAAACATCGTTTCCCCTTTGGATTTTAGACCTATTAAGCTTGTGGATTTTCCCTATCTCAAACACCTTCCCTTTATCCCTTAATCGGGAAAGACAAATTCGAAGTAGATTTACTTATCGGGGCAGATTTTCTCTGTCAATTCATCGAAAACGAATCAATCAACGGACCTGGTCCCACTGCTACGAAAACCAAACTTGGTTACGTTTTATACGGCCCTACTTCGGAAAATGTCGATCTTTGCGACAATTCTACTCTTCTTACCCTTGGATTAGAAGAACCGTCATCTATTGAACGTTTTTGGAAAATCGAATCTATCGGAATTACTTCAGATGCTCAAGAAGACCAAACTTATCTCCAGAACTACCAAGCGACTCAAATCTCTCGTTTACCTGACGGAAGGTACATCGCCAACATACCTTGGAAACAGGACCATCCGGTATTACCCAACAACTATTCTACGGCTTTGGCGCGAACATTCAAGCTCGTACAAAATTTGCGAAACAACCCGAACCTTCTAGCTCAATACCAAACAGTCCCAAAGGACTAGGAACTGCGCGGATGTATCGAACCAATTTCTCCCTCAGTCCATCCGGATACTCCAGGAACCCACTATCTCCCACATCGCCACGTATTAAAGGAATCTATGACAACCCCCTTGCGAATTGTCTTCGATTGCTCTTCCAAAGCGTCATCGAACTCTCCAAGTCTAAACGATTGTTTGGAAGCCGGCCCTCCGTTACAAACCGACCTCTGTGGGATTCTTCTTCGCTTCTGAACTCATCAATATGCGTATACCAGTGACATTGAAAAGGCCTTCCTCAACACTTCCCTTGGCGAACGTGATCGAGAATTCGTGCGATTTCTGTGGCCAGAAAATCCGCAAGATCCCCAATCTCTTACGAAAATCTACCGTTTTAAAGTAATTCTTTTCGGTGCGACGTGCTCACCCTTTATCTTACTTTCCGTTTTGGATCTCCACCTTTCATTTTTGGATTCCTCATTCGCAAAGGCTTTAAAGAATAACTTGTACGTAGACAATGTAATTATGGGCACTGATGGCGAAGATCAACTTATTCAAGATTATCGAGAAGCTCGGCGATTGTTTAGCGACGCAAAACTAAACCTTCGAGATTGGAGTACGAACAACAACCGACTTCGTCAGCTTACCTGCGAAGAGCGAACTAATACAAAATCCCCCATTGTCAACACGTTAGGTCTCCTCTGGAATCCGGGCGAGGATTTACTTGCCTATCCAAGCTTCGAAGCATTATCCAACGAACGACTAACTAAACGTCTATTGTTACAACGTATAAGCAAGATTTTTGACCCAATCGGCTATTTGAACCCTTTAGTTATTTCCGCTAAAATCCTCATGCAAGATGTTTGGAAGACTAAGCTTGATTGGGATATCCCCTTACCTGAAGGAATCATCACTCGCTGGAATTCCATTTAGAAAGACCTCACCTATATTGGCGATTTGTCCCTTTCCCGCAAATATTTCAATGTTTCGTTTAAACACCCCGAATTACATATCTTTTGTGACGCAAGCTCAAGAGCCTATGGAGCGATGACTTACCTAGTCAACTCAAACCAATCGTCGTACTTGATCTCTCGGACTAGTGTAGCCCCTATTAAGGAACTCACCTTACCACATTCGGAACTTCTGGCCGTACTAATTGGATCACGTCTGGTGAAATACATCAAGGATAATCTTCCTTGTCACACAATCTTCAGTCTTCGTCTGGACCGACTCGCAGATTGTTCTTCATTGGATCAATGGCTCTCAACCCCCCAGAAAGGCTATGGAAACTCGCCTAGCTGAGATCGCTATTAACGTTAAACCTCATTCTGTTGCCTTTCTACACTGTAATTCGGAAAACAACCCAGCGGATTTAATCACACATGGGATAAGTCTAAAAAATTTCCGTGACTCCTCGCTTTGGCGTTATGGACCCATCGAACTTTACCGGGAAAGACACCAACTATCGTCTATCCAAAAGCCATTTCCTTAGATGTCCGTCCTACTCGCAAAGCGGCTACTGACGCTGCCAGAAGAATCAAGAACATTATCGAAGGCAATTGTGTTTGATTTTATTTCGCGGCCGGAGGATGTCGGGAAAAAGTTGAACTTGACGTCAACTCGCTTGTCTCGACGGCCGCCTCTTTTGTAAAAACGTTAACCTTGAACAAAACTCAGACCTTTGGGCTTCTGTGGGCTTCTGCCCAGCCTGTTTGATTCCAAGTTCAGTATCCTTTTAAACGTGTGTTCTATCAGTTGTTTTACGGCGTCTCTTTTTAACCATTAACAAGTATATTTTACGAATACAAAACTATTTTGAAAAATAACGTTAACTCTTCTATTTTTTGGACAACTGATAGTGTCACGTGAGGCCTGGAAAAACGCCCACGGCCCTTGAACTAGGGAAAGGGGAGTTCCGATTCCCGTGTCATGTTTTCCTGTTTTTGTCCAGAGTTTTCGATGGAATAGTTTCTTTTCAACCTTGACAAGATATCCACGTGCGTCGAGACAAGATCTGTTGAAATTGCATTTTATTTTACGGTTAACGCTACAATAGGAATTATCCCCCTTTTCCCATACACCCCGCAAAGAAGCCGAAGTAATCCAACCATCAGAGTCTGTCATACCCACCAAAGCTCCGTGCCGTGTTACTTTCGACGCACAAGTCATACGACAAAAATCATTACCCCTATTCAAAGTCGGAGAGCAGGTCCGAGTCCGTCGACCATCATCCATGGTCCGCAAGGGGCAATCTCCTTACAGCGATATCCTTACAGTGATCAAGATCCTGGAGGATTGTGTATTCAAGCTTTAAGATGTCAAACTTGGAACGCCCGACGGATCCGCCGTTACTGTCCGCCAGAGGTAATCGAAATCCCGCTAGATATTGAAATGGATCCTCAACCTCGTCGCTCCCGACGAACAAACTTGGGTCGCCCGCCACGTCGATACGCCACGTGTGATGTGATGTTGAAGGTAGCACAACCCCCCCCCCCTCCATCCCCCCATGGGCCCCGGGTATAAAAGGGGCCCATCTCTCTCTGACTAGGTCAGTCAAACGAGTTCCCTCAAAGAGTACAATACATTGGTTTTCTGTGATAGTTCAAACCTCCACGTGCGTTTTGGCTTTCAAGATTATAACACTAATAGTAGATGAAAAAGCCAACGATAAAAGAGCGAAGATCAAGATGAAGCGAAATGCCTATTCCTACAACAGAGCTAATGAGAAGTTATTTATGCCGGGGGAGAAGTTCCTTTTGAAGAAAGACCCAAAGCTTCGTAACAAAATGCAACCCCTTTTTGAAAAGGAAGACTTAACAATAACCAAGGTAAAAGGGTCAATGGTTACAGCAAAGAATGGAGAAGGCAATACGATAACAAGAAACAGCTCATACTTTCAACCCTTCCTGAGCAACGAATCACCACTGCCAGAAGAAGACCCGAGACCCACAAAGGCAACCGAAGGCAATCAAGAACCATCACCAGAGAGCGCAGAGACAGAAGAAACACCACAAGAAGAGGAAGGAAACAGGAAGCAAATAGCACTACCCCAAAGGGAACCAAGCCAAAGGAAGAAGAAGCTCCCAAGCAGATTCAATGATTTCACCCTTTCGTAACTCAATCGTCCTGATCTCAATCAAACCTAAATCGTTCCTAGTCATGTTCATTTATAAAAAAAATCAGTGCCAAGTATGCGTTGTAAGTTCTCTTAGTTTCAACATGTTCATACGTTATTCAGTCCTTATTTATTTTTGTTTAACAACAATATTAGAAAGAGAGAAGTGTAGCATCCCGAGTTGGGCAACGCTGTAAATACCAAAACGGAAGAGACTGGCAACGTTGTAGACAGTCTCCGCTAGTAGGCTGATGCACCATAGCACATGTTTTTAATACACAGCTTAACCGAGTAACTTATAATCGTGAACATCCATCAGCATATTAGCCATCACAACTATATCATACGACGAGAGTATAGAAATAACACATACGTATGTATGTATGTATGTTTTCGCCTGTATTATGTGACCTTTTTTTCAATCTCACTAACACTTGACTACGATTTTCTTGGTAGACAGGTACGTGCTTATCGCAGCTGGCCTAGGCGACCTTGTCGCGGATCTGGGGCCGACTGGCCAACATCCATTTGCCTCGGTGGATGAGGAAGCCGGTCCTTGGCTTCTACGCGCAGACGTTTGGCGTGAACGTCGAAGAAGCAGCATTGGACAACCTGTCCGACTACTCCAGCATCGGCGAATTTTTTCGACGGCCGCTCAAAACAGGCGCACGCCCTATCAACACTACGGACTGCATTGTAAGTTAATGGGGTTATTTATGCACTCGTTTCTGGTACTAAATAGTGTTTGTTTTCTACAAGGTGTCACTAGCCGACGGGGAAGTCCTCCATTTTGGCGCAGTGGACCGGAATGGATTGTTGGGACAGGTGAAGGAGGTGTATTACTTCCTGAGCCATTTTTGGGACCCTCCCAACTGGTCTAACTCTCAACAGGGTCCCCAACCTCCGGCCTCCCCTACTGCGTCATCTATCTGGCGCCCGGGGACTACCATCGGTTTCATTCCCCGTTTACTGGGATATTTCGTTGCGGCGACATTTTCCAGGTAGTTCGTCATGAGAACAAATATGGGTGTTACTAACCGGAATATTTTCTTATGTGAACTCCTTAGTGTGAAGCCAAGCGTCTCGAAATGGGTCCCCGGCTTACTTGCCCTCAACGAGCGAGCCGTTTATTTTGGTCAGTGGCAGTACGGGTTCTTCAGCATGACAGCGGTAGGAGCTAAGAATGTCGGCTCCATCCACGTCTATAAAGACCAGGTAAGTTAGTCGACGAGTTTGCGTTGTTTAAAGTGACTTAACAGTTGTTTTTTTCTTTTTATTGTAGGAATTGGAAACACACTGCCGTGCCGGATAAATCCAAAGCAGAATCGGGCCTAAAAACGGCTACACTGCCCGCATTAGGCCCCGTCAATACCGTGTCGCAAGCTACACGGCTCACCATTCTCCAACTGCCTCGAGACCAAACCTTAGAAAAAGTTTGCTCCCATTTGACGGGGAAAACGCCGACACATCCGTAACCTTCTGTGGTAAGTTGGTTAACTCATACAGTGTAAAGCCACCAGATGTAGTGGCGGGACTAATGTAAAGCCACCAGATGTAGTGGCGGGACTAATACAGTCAGAACACAAACACAACATGGCGCAGTCGGTATAAGTTTATCTCTGACCTTTGTGAATTCGTTTTCAATCCTAAGTGTGTGAAAATGCCACGCAGTCGTAGAAACAGGAGTGACACTCTAGAAGATAGTCATCCCGAAGAAGGCGCTGAAAGTAACGAATACCCAATTACAAAAGGAGAGTTAATCGCCCTGCTCACCGAACAAGAGCAAAAGTTCCGCGAGGCCCAAGACAGGGAGCGCGAGGCTCGAGAGCTCCTGCAGACGCAACTT
>JAGJRO010000452.1:0-31684 GCA_022832285.1 Lepidurus apus apus | reverse complement strand
GCCGTTGTCTCTTAAAAAAGTTCTCCAACGTCTTTTGTTTATCACTCATTTTCGATCCTGTTTGCCTGTTTTCTAACCATGTGCTATCCAACACAGTCACAGCATACGGTTCGCAAAAGTAGGCGCGGGTGAAGTGCAGTTCGCCAATCACCTTATATAGGCTCAATTGTGGAGAAGTCCAGGAAGTGATGCTTGTGTTGCAGACAGTGTTTCACATTTCGGGAACGATATTTTCCCACTCCTCTGCCAAGTGCCAACGCTAGTCCTGGCTCCCTACCTTCCTCTAGTAACGGACAGAAATTGGCAAAGAACCGAAAAAATGCCCTACCAAAAAGTGACCATTGGTTGCGGAGCGACTGTAAATTTGGGTGGTGTGCTTATTCACCCCCAGCTCACCTCTGCACAGTTCCCAACAGGCCGCGGACCCCTTCCCAGCAGGCCGCGGACCGCCGCGGACCACTAGTGGGCCGCGGACCCCAGGTTGGGGACCGCTGGTCTATACCACATCCACCGCTCCTACTACCACAACTACAGCCATCTCTTGACAAAAGCTACATTCACACTCACCCCCCAGCCCCAACTTGCCCACCTTACGCGACAGTTGTTACTGTCGTCTTGTACTGTTTCAACAGTGCCAACTCCTATACTTTAATTTAGGGATGAAATCAGTAAACATTGGCAGCTTTACGTGTATTGTTTATTGAGTTGTATAAGTTGTGGTGCATGTTTGGCTTTAGAAATGGAACGAATACCGTTGCAAAAGCCGCTCAAACATTCGTCTTGTTGTCTACATGAAAGCAGCGGATTCAAGCTGATTGTACTATGCTTTGGGATATTTAGCTTGTCTGTGGCTATTGCTCTCGTTACCCAGAGCTATATAGGAGTTTCGGAGGTATAAACATAATTCATATTAAGATAGTTTTATATTAAGCAAAATGCGTGGTTTGATTAGTTGGCACCTAGGGGAGCAGTGGCGACAGATCACAAAATTTGCTCTAGCGTCGGTATTCGCATTTTAAAAGACGGTGGATCGGCCGTAGATGCAGCTATTGCGGGCACCGTCTGTATGGCAGTTATTCATCCTCATGTAACCGGACCTGGCGGGTAGGCACAGTCATGTCAAACAGAATTTTGATTGATGAGCTAAAACTCTTGGCTTGTTTATAGAGGGGGGTTCATGTTGGTTTACGACCACACCAAAAGGGATCCGCCAAAAATAATAGACTTTCGGGAATTAGTCATTAACTCCTCGGCCCCATTACCATTAGCTATCCCTGGCTTTTTTCGAGGTTTATGGACAGCCCATCAGAAGTATGGGAGAGTAGCTTGGGCCGATCTCATCGCCCCTTCAATAGCAATCGCCAAGTAAAATCCCCACTTAAGCTTTGAGCTGAAGCTTTTCACGTTCCGTTCCGGTAGTTATAATTCAATCCTTCGTAGTGATGGAGTCGTAACGAAGTATCTGATGGACGCTTTAACCAGCAACAAAACGAGTGCAAAAATAAAACAGTTGAAGCTATTCACTGCGGTTGTGTCGGGTCAAAGCCACAATTTAGTGCAACCTGAATTAGCGCGGACTTTGCAAGCCGTCGCCGATGACGGCGTGGATGGTAAAGACGTAGAAAAAATTGAATGTTTTGGAAAGTTCTATAAAGACCTAAGTATAGGATTCTACGGCGAAAGAATGGGAAAAGATCTAGTCGCTTTTGTACAAGGAATGGGTGGACAATGGTCGCTTGAAGACTTACGTAAATACGATAGTCCCATTCGAGAAGCGTTGAGTACGAATTTCGGCCCCATGAAAATTTACACAGCTGGTCCTCCTTCAGCGGGGCCTCAGCTCTTGGCCGCCCTCAATGTTTTGCGCGAATCTCGTGTAGAAAAATCGCCAACCGTCCATAAACTTCACGTGCTCTTAGAAGCTTTCAAGCGATCCCAAGAGTATTTGATTAACATCAGTGATCCTATTCTTCCAGGCGTTCTCGAAGCTCAGAATATTCTTTTAAATGTATCGTACACTGAGGAAATCGTCCAGAATATCGCGACTGCATCGAGTTATAAATTTGAGCCCATCCCGTTTCTTCCAGAAGCTGCCGGAGCTGTCGTTTCGGTTATGGACAACAGCGACCTATATGTGACCGTTGTCAGGTAAAACCTATGGTCTTCTGCTAATTTATTTAAATTAGACTACATCCATCCTTCGTTGAACGAGCTCTATCAGTTACATAATAAAGTTAAACAGCGAGAACTTGTATCGTATGATTCTTTGCAACGAAATATTTTTCTTTTTGTTTATTTATGACAACGTAAGTTTAATTGTATGTTGCGCTATTAACGTTAGCAACTACTAAGGAATATTGTTTGATACTAGTAAGTAGTATCGTATTATATAAGAAGCTTTTTATAGTAAAAAGTTGTAGATTGAGTTTACATTTTATGCAAGTTACGCGTTAAAATCTCGTATTATTGCATGCAGTTAAATTGTTTTGTATATGCTTTTAATTGAGCTTCAGAAAGTAGGAATATCCTAAGTAAAATATACTCTTTGTTTTAAAATGAGTATTACGATGGAAGTATTCCTTACATCAATTTTTACTATATTGCTTGTTGTCAAACATTTCTTCGAACCTTTCAAGTCCCGCCAATAGCGTCTATCTTTGTAATTTATGACGTTTTGTTATTCGAGGGTTTTCAGTTCATTTCTAGCATGGTTTCGTTTTTCTACGCACAGTGGTCTGGGGACTTGGTTTGGCAACAGCATTGTGACACCGTATGGCTACTTCCTCAGTGCAGCTTTGAGCAACGTTTCCGACAACGTTTTGGGTCCTCACCGGCCATTAAGCCTCTATACGCCTCTGTTGGCTCTAGAGATTAACCGTACCTGTGGGAAACGACTTGTTGCGGGGGCGGTGGATCCGGGCACCGTTGCTCAGAACCTACTCCACTTGTATTTGGAAAATAAAGGACTCCCAGAAAGCGTCGAAATGCCCCGATTGTACCTCCGCTATGGTAACGCTACCGTCGATTACGAAGGTAAGAAATCCTCTTTGTTTGTTTTTTTCCCTTTTCTTGGGCAGTTTTGTCTTGTCATTTGTCATATGCATCGAGCCTTCTCAAAGTTAGCTCAAAGTTAGCTCAGGGGCTTGCTCGTAGGGGCTAATAATAACGATTCGGGGTGCCGAAGCTGTCTTTTAAATGGGAGACGAAGATGACAAATGAAACTCAAGCTTTTGGGTACGAAAGAGAAGACTCGACTAACGCACTCGTGGTGTGCGTGTGTTTGTGTGTTTGTTGTATCTTGGCAGGGGATCCTCCTAAATTGACTCCCGCTGCTGCGGAGGCTGAGCCGGGTGACGGCTCATGGCAGGTGCTGCTCGAGTCCTTGAAGAGTTTGGGTCACGTGCTCCAACTCCAAACCCGACCTTACGCGGCGCTCAATCCCGTCCTTCAGATCAAAGATAGCCTGGCCTCACATTCCGATTCGCGTGCGGGTGGTTTCGCCATGAAATACGGCCCGTGATGTCACGTTTTTACCGCCCTTACCCCCCAAAACGAAAAAAATAACTTTAAAGAATCTTTATAACACGTTACGAAATATGCAAATTTTAGCAATCTCTTTCATACAAATCCTGTAAAATGTTATAGCTGGGAGAAGATTTTACTCTAAGAAGGCAGCTTTTTAAAGTTGTGCAGCTTATTTTTGGATCTGATTTACATACATGTTATAAAATCTATAAATTTGATGGGCTTTTTGTGTTTAATTTGAAAAGAATCGACATATATAGTAATGTGCTGTGGAATGGACCGTACAGATTTAAGACAGATAGTCATTTGTTGGCGTGAAATGTTCCATCGCATATGTGTGTGGACAATCGTGTAGAGTTGGCACCCGGTATGGCGTCGGCCTGCCGCATGTCTCTTCTATTTATCTTTGTCTTTTCGTCTGTTGTGAGGAGTGTTCTAATTTCTTTCTCTACTCGACGCCTGGATAAGGGATAAGGATGAAAATAATGAAGGGGTACAGCAGCCACCGCGAGGATCTCTAAAGCTAGGGCATCTCACATTCTTCCAAACGAAAAAAAAACGAAGCTACTTAAAACGCTTCAGCTGCCACTTGTCATATGTGCAACGTTAAACCTGACGACAAGTGCTTAGGCTTTTATTTTATTTTTTTCTTACCGAGAATTTGTGGGGAGTATGCAGGTTCCTTGCCTATATGAACAACCCCTGCTGTTGTGGTAAGCTGAAACGTTTTTTTATTGTTTCTATTTTTTGTGGAGAAAAATGGAGATGAAGGTTGCTTAGGTTAAGGTTAGAGAAAAAATGGGGTGTCAGTGTCACCGGTTTATGGAGGGAAGGTTACAGCATCAGCTGGGTCTGGGATTACGGAATTTACTTGTTCAGACTCGTTTTTTCCTTCCTTTTTTTGTTGTTTCACTTTTATTGTTTTCATACGTCCACACACATTGCAGCTCACAAGTTATATTGGACGTCAAGTTGTGCACTGCACAGTACGACTTGTCAGAGGTGGCCAACACCCAACAGCAGTTGACATAGGGCTGGCAAAAGCTAATTGTTTGGATTTTGCATGTGCGTATTTATTTGCTCCTGGTTATTATTATTATTATTATTACGATTATGGCATGTTGCATGTCGGCATTGTGCTTGCTGCTTGATGAATGTAAAACACCACGTGGGGTCCGAGCCTTATGCAGCTTTCAACTTTGCAAATTCGAAACTTTGTCTCTCTCCACCCCCTGCTACGACAGCTCACGTGCGAGGTCTATAAGCCCTAAAAACGGGAAATTCATTAACCCGTAAATACAAAACACGCCATCGAACATTCTGGGTTCCAATTCCGCAGCGTCTTCTGACTGACGTCACTTTTGGAACGAAATCTGTCTCGTCTTGACAGGCTTGGAAGCATTACGGCCGAGTTTTTCGAACAAAATCCTGCCATGTTCGAAAGTCATTGTTGGGTGTTCAATTGAAATCTGTGGGAGATTAGACTTGCTATACTTGAATGTAGACAAAACAGAATTTTCTTTGTTGCTTGATTTTTTTATTACTATTTTTTACGTGTTGAAGACAGACGAAGCGCGCCCATTCCAACTGTCTCTTGCTGACTTCATTCATGCAATTTGCGTGATAAAAATGACCAGCGGATCAAATGTCGGGACGAAGGAAAAGCTTGCTGCTGGGCTTCCTCTCGTTTTTAAAAAAAGGCGCAACTTTTCCCATGACCTCAAAAGGTTAAGGCATGTCCAAACAATTTATTTGTTGGGCTAAAAAGTTTCAATGATAAAAGCGAGAGAAGACGCAGCCTTTTGTAAGGAATTGGGACGGTCATGGAATCAAAACTTGGACCACAATTAGTAATTTGGCCTCCCTGGCTCTCTGGGAGTTTTGGGTAAATGGCAACGTTATGCCCTCTTGAACAAATATGTCCCCGATTAGCGAGCTCATTTGGCTGGAAAAAGAAGACGTCAACAGTGAAAACGACTCAGTTTTCTCCGGGACATTGATTCTGGGAGCTTATGTTAGCCACACGAGGGTTCGTGTGTCAAATTTTCGTCTCCGTGATGCATGATGGATGCGAGGAGAGGTCAAGCACAGCATTGACCTGAGAGTAGGACTCTCCTGTCGACTTTGGGGCTTACGGACCCGTTAAGAGGGACAAGAGCGAGGCAGGCCTGCCTCCATTACATCAAGCATGTTACAAAAAAAGATTCAGACACTCATTTAACAGGGTTAAGGGGGTTTAGCTTCTAGAAACGGCATAAAGCTTTACTCATCTAGCAGCCAACGAGTGTCGTTTTCCCCCTTTCAGAACATGGGGTTCCGCGTATGAGTGATGGCAACCTGTTGCAGCAGCAGCACGCATTGTTGCATTCTCTGCATCGCCTCTGGTTGCTGCCAGCTCTTCTTGCAGCATTTGTTGTCTTGGAAAGCTAAAGTCTTGCGGATGATAAGGACGCCAACAGCTGCTGACTGCTTTACCCCCTTACTTTTTTCTTTCTATTTCTTTTTTTTTTCTCCCGACAACTGTTTTGGTTTTTCGGGGGCTGTTACGTCTTGTGTTTGGTGCTGCGCTCGCCCTTTCGCGCTTTTTCCATTCTTGCCCTAAAACAAAACAGACACTTAATTATTCAGTAGCGAAAAAATGGGTTTAGACATCAAACCCAAGGCTTTAAAAGTGCAATGCCAGAGATCTCAAATTATTGGATTTTATTATTTGAGTGAGTTTTTTATTTTGCCGGTCAATAGACATAACTTCTTAATTACGTTGGGCAAAATTACGAAAGTAGAGGACACAATTTATTGCGTAGATCAATATTTTTCTTCCGAAAATAAGGTTGCAAAATGTCTTTACTGCGGTAGAGATCTTTGTGTTGCAAGATTTCTGGATGGGCTTTTGTTTCCTCGTTCAGTCTATCTGGCATGCTTTTAGGCAGAATTGAACCGTTAAAGGGTGGTACACCCTAGCTTGTGTTTCAGATTGGTCTAGTTTAAGTGGTACTAAGAAATTCGGCGCGACTAATGAACAGTTTCGAGCGTTCAAGTCACTTTCTGCGAGACTGTTGAGGAGCGTATGGGGGCGGGGCTTGGAGGAGCGTCGACAGTTCGGGAAGACATATCCCAACGAGATAGTTGTCACCCTCAAGATAACAGCCCGTTGTGGTGGAAAAAGTGAAGACAATATCCCCCAGACCTTTAGTCTTTTCAGGGCTTTGCGACTGACAAGTGTCACAACGACTTTCGAACCACGTACGGAGGTAAGTCCCAGTCTTAGAGTTATTCTCTTTTTACTGTTATACAAATTTTAAAAGTAATTGCCTTTTACTGACGTTCAGTTTCTTTTCTTGTGTGGTGTTTAAAAAGTTATGGCGCCCGAAGGTGTGAAATACGAATATGATGCCACGAATGTGAATTTAAATGGAAACTGGAATGCTTACCCGAATTTCTTCGACTACTCACAAACGACAGATATGTACTTCAGTAACGAAGAACAGGATTGCTGGAACCAGTCCTCCTGCGACTATGATTTGAACTACGTGGATCTAGATGCTCAAGAACCTTTAGATTGGGAAGCTGCTAGCAGCCCGCTCTTATATGGCGCTCCTTCTTCGCGCTCTTGCTCTCCGAATTCGCCATCATATTACTACGATTGCCAATCTTCCTCCCCTTCCTCTGCCGCCACGATCTTGAGTCCCACGACTAGCCTGTCTCACTTTGATTTCAATATAATCCATCCTACGAATTCTCTGGATGATTCGCTCTCTTTGCCTCATCACCACCACCATCATCACCATGCACACAGTCATCAGTACGAGGAAGCGAGCTCAATTTTGGCCAACTTTAGTGACGAATCTATGCCCTGCCGCTGGGTCGATTGCAAAGCGTCTTTTCAATCCCAGGACGATTTGGTTCACCATATTGAGAAATGCCACGTGGACAAGCGTCGTGCCGAAGATTTCACTTGTTTTTGGGCCTCTTGTCCGCGGCGTCGACGTCCCTTCAACGCTCGCTATAAGCTGCTGATTCATATGCGTGTTCATTCGGGAGAAAAGCCCAATCGCTGCACGGTAAGTCCCACACAAAAGAAACGCGTTAATTTGGTTTCTGATTGCTTTTGATCTCTACGTGGATGATAAGCAGGGTCCGAATAAAATGTCAAAGTTCCTTTCTTCAAAATTATAGTCAACAAGTTTTCTTGTAGTCGTTATCTTAATTGAAAACGAGCTAATCTGCCGTTAAATTTTGAGGTGACATTTTCGTAGCAACCTCTTTATCATCAAGTCCATTAGTTCGGTGCCCTAGATAAACTCCAAACTCTTGTTCTATATTGTCCTTTCTATTCTTCGTTTGTTTCTGTAGTTCGAAGGTTGCACCAAAGCGTTTTCCCGATTGGAAAATTTGAAGATACACTTGAGATCTCACACGGGGGAAAAACCGTATCCTTGCACTTTCCCTGCTTGCCGAAAAACCTTCTCGAATAGCTCAGATCGAGCCAAGCATCAACGCACGCATATTGACACGGTAATTTCATTTATTGATTAGAATAATATTTCATCATAGTAACTTGTTCATACTCATTTTTTTTAATTAGAAACCGTATGCTTGTCAAGTCTTTGGATGCTTGAAACGTTACACGGATCCTAGTTCGCTTCGTAAACACGTGAAGAATCATCTACCCAAACCAGCAGAAAGTCCCTCTGAGGTAATTTCACAATCCTTTAAATAATAATAAGCTTCATATGTTATAAGTCTTTCCTTTATATTTCTGCATTTTTTTCAGTTCTTGTCGATTTTCTTTGGTCCGTTTAGTCTGTGCCTTAGTTAATTTAATTACAATATTTGCGTTCAGTATTTGTGTTTTCTGTTTATTAGTTAAGCTCGATTGTAAGCTTTTTTAAATCTGGTACAGGGGCTAATATAGGAAATGTATCCTGTAGGTTGATAAGCATTCGTGGTCTACGCCGATTCCTGGTTATTACAACGAATTGGAAAACGAGTCTGGAAATTGGAATTGCGTTGGATCTACGAACGCAGATGTGTACTTAACAGCAAATGGCGACGGATATGGATATATAACGGGCAGTCTTCCTCAGGGTAAGTTCTTATGCTTTTTTTATTCAAAAGCCTTAAAAAGACGGTTTGGGCGTTGCGTGGGGTCAGCTAAGGGAAGTAAAAGATTCAGAATAGGAGAGTAATATACGTTTCTTTGCGTGGGGTGTTGAGCGTGTGCTTGGTATTAATGACAGTTCTGTTTTTAGATTCCTGCAACTATGGAGAATCCTATGTGGACCTGACGCAATATGAGCCCATCATGTAGAGCCAGAGTTTACTAGCACTTTATCGTTTTTTTTTGCGATCTACGAAGTATGAAGAGAAAGATAGCGAGTTTTTGTACTGAACGGACCAGTTTGGACGAATCACAATCCACAATTGTCTTTCATTTGTTCAAAGGCCTTTCACAAGCCTCAATTCCATCCCCCGGTTTTGGGGCTTTCATGTTTTTGATAGATTTTTTAAAGGAGAAGATTTTGTGTGTTTTTGTAATGAAATTCTGTATTTTTCTAACTAATTACCCAACACTGGAGTTGCTTTAGATTATTCATCCCACACTCAATTCCGTAACAATCGAGAATCTCTGGCGTCGATAGTTTTGCATGCAATCTTGTGTATCTAGTACCCTGTGGTATGTTGGTTGCTAGTCAGGCCGTTTTTCAGTGCAATTTTCAAATGAGCAATAACTCTTTGCGTGCCACACTTGCAACCAAATAAAAAATGCAAGTGCCATTGATTCAGGATGTGTGTGCCTTAGACATGGATTTTTCTGCAAAAGCACCCATGTGCTTTTGTATATAAAACTTGTCCAGGTTCTTTTATGATTTCGTTTTGTGTACTTAAGAATCATTCAAATCGACCTTCTCTGACTATTTAGACTGAGTCAGGTAAGTGCAGGTCTTTTTATTCTCTTGCGTTGTGTGCTGTAGCAATGTTATTCGACAATCTTCTTCACTGAAGTTTGTTTGAATCCAAAAATACTGTGTGCCTTTCTATTTTTTCTACCTATATTTTGTACCTCGATTAAATAAAAGTGTTCGTTGAGCATTTCATTATTCTTGTAAAATATTTGTTATCTTTGTGATTTATTCCTCTTCTTATCCTCTTAATTTATTCCTCTTAATATTTGACATATTAAAAAAAGTGGATTAAATATTCTGGGAAGGACTTATTTCTAGGAGCTACGGGACCACCTCATCTAAGCCGCCGCGTCACTTCAATGTTTAATTTAATTTTTTATAGTCTCTGTACGGACAGCTCTTCAACTTGCTGCACAGATCGAAAGAATGCTATGCTATTATAACAAAAGGCAACATAATACAGGTTTCGAGTTAGTCGATTTTAACTGAGTTTAAAGACGAGTTTCATCCTCTCAAAGATATTTTTATTGTCTTTCTATATCATTCAGGTGGCAAATAAGGCATGTCCTTTTCGTATTTAATTAAGGTTTTATTCGATTCTGCAAATCGAAAGTTCGCTCCTACCAAACATTGGTACTCCTGACTAATAAAACTCATCTCAGTTAACAAATTTAGTAATTGAAAACTTTTAAATTAATTTTGGCGATAATCTTGATCGGGAAAAAAAACTTTGTGCGCATGGGACTCCGAAATTTCCGCCGTGTTCATTATTCATTTCGGCTTCTGTCCCAAGTTTTTGAAATAGGAACGGAATAACGAAATCATTAAAGAAGACTTTCCTTTTAATATTTTCTAGTTCAGTTTTGAAAAGGAAAAACAAATCGTAATAAATATACAATAGAAATGGATCCGTGCTCAAGGATATTTTCCCCAGTAGTTGTTCTTAAAAAAATTCGTTCTGGCTTTTCATGTCAATGGCCGCGATGACGTCAATGTCCATCACTTTCGAAATTCTTCATTTGTGTATAATTACGTAATTATTAAATATATTTAAAAATGAAACCAAATGCGAATATTAGGTTACTTAAACAGCCATTAGACTTTACTAGCATTTTTTAGTATTGGAAAGATTGATCTGGAATTATCCGGTTGATGATATATCCATTGCCGATTTTTCCGGAGCAAAATTCGTTTTTCCAATTATTCAATCTTTGACGTTACGGCATACCATTTGCCTAAAGCCCAGGGAGCATTTTGTTAACTCTCGTAAGGTGCTGCCACGTATGGCTAGTTTCGAAACCAATTTAGTAAATTAAACTTTCCAGACGCGTTGAGATTAAAGTCGTTTCATTCTTAATTTAGTATTCTGCAATATGGATGATGAAGCTGAAACCTACAAAATGTGGCGTGTGCGGAAAACTATTATGCAGGTACAAAAAAGTGTATTTTTGTAACAATATGCAGTAAATAATTTACACATGTCTGAAACACATGTTAACGATTTTGTGGCCCTTGTTTCGGTTATTATTTTTAGCTTTGCCACGACCGAGGATATTTAGTCACTCAAGATGAATTGGATCAGACGCAGGAACAGTTCAAAGAACAATTTGGGGACAAACCAAGGTACTATTGTTGTTTTAACTAACAGACGACAGTGCAATAAGGAACTTAAGTCTCGCTGTTTTCTTAGTGAACGGAGACCGGCACGTAGCGATTTAATTGTTCTAGTAGCTCATAACGACGATCCCACCGACCAGATGTTCGTATTCTTCCCGGATGAACCCAAAATTGGGATTAAGACCATTAAAACCTACTGTCAGCGTATGCAAGAAGAAAACATAACGCGGGCCATCATCGTGGTTCAGCAGGGCATGACCCCCTCTGCCAAACAAGTAACACCCGTGTGTCGATTTCCTTTCAATAACCCGTCTTTATGTTTTAGTCATTAGTGGATATGGCGCCCAAGTATATGCTGGAGCAGTTCCTGGAATCCGAGTTGCTAATCAACATAACTGAGCATGAACTGGTCCCTGAACACGTAATTATGACCCCGGAAGAGAAACAGGAACTCCTTTCCCGATAGTAAGTGCTAATAGGCTGCTTTTTCCTGAACTTTAAACCCTTTTCTGCGTCTATAGCAAGTTGAAAGAGAATCACCTCATGCGGATTCAAGCCGGGGACCCCGTAGCTCGCTATTACGGCCTTAAACGTGGACAGGTATAATCAAGAATGCTGGTTTTAGGCCAGCAACCATAAAAAGTTTTTTTTCTGGTTATGGGACGAGTAGGTGGTGAAAATTATTCGTCCCTCGGAAACAGCCGGCCGCTATATCTCCTATCGCCTGGTCTGCTAACAGGGCTAATTATTCCCAACTTTCATTCGAAATCTTAATCAGACTCGGGCTGTCATTCAATACATTGCAAGTTTTACGACGAGGCTTGGGCTAAGTTGCCTCTTATCTCTTTTTCCCATCCCGGCGCTTCGATCCGTTAGGGGAAGGAAGCAGGAAAATAAGGAAACTGGTGTATATACGTATAGAAAAGTTTGAGGGTTTGAGAATCATCAACTTTGCATCCCCCCTTTTGCCTCTCATTCCTTCGTCAACTCATGAATGTCAGACAAGGCGTCATGAAAATGTAAATGATGCCCGAGGATTTTGCCCCTGGTTGAGTATATTTGGGCCCCCAACACTCCCACGACTAGCTTAGGTTTATCCCGGCTACTCTAGCTGGTGCGGATTCGTTCCATTTTAATATAGGCAGCTTTTTCTTTCACTTTATAGTGCTGTAACCCGCATCTAGTCTTTGATGTTACGGGGCGACGCACCAAAGCGTCTTTTTCTACATCTAAATGTCTTCCTGTTCGTTAAAACTTGGCTCCCCTCGCATCGAGATATCCCCCTATGGCAAACAGACGTGCATAGAAAATGCAATTATTCCGGAAAGGCCCTTTCGCGAGCGTAGCCACTCCGTTGGCCAAGCGTTATTAAACCTTAGTGTCAGGGCCGCCCAGAGGTTAGACGGGGCCCGGGGCGAACCTAAAATGGAGGCCCCTTTCGTGCACATAAGAAACTGTAAAAAAAAGTATTTAAAAAAATTGAAAACCTTTTGTAATCTTGATTAAATCAGACTTGTATAGACAAGTTTCACCAGCTTTAAAAAGTGCTGAAACCCCAAGCAGCCGGGGCCCGGGACAAATCGCCCCACCCTCTGGGCGGCACTTCTTAGTGTAATTCTGCCTTGAGTTTACGTTCGCTTGAGGCCGCATCCCTGCGGTCCCCCCAAGTTATACTTTTAAATCGTAAAATCTTGGTGGCTTCGGAGCGATCCCAAGGCATTTATAGCGTTTCTTTTACGGGCTCAAATATGAAAGGAGGATATCGGAAAACGATATCCAAGGGGGCTGGGCCCGGGCACGCATGCGTCCTTTGAGGAACGTGGTTCAGGACTGTCAGTTGCGATTCGCTGTTTGGAGCCGCCGAACATTCGCTAGTCGGGAGAGAATGGCGACGCAGCGAAGGGTGTGCTGCGTCCGTGCTGGTAATTATGTGGGTGAAATAAGTAGTAAAAACAGTGTAAGTGACATGAAGTTGTTAGGGATGAAACAGCCCGAGACTTTGCTGGATATCTGTGCCAAAATCGTGGCTGAAAACATCCCGTTTCAGCGAATCGAAGAGCGCTATGACCGCATTCCTGAGCCTGTCCAGAGGCGAATCATCTTTTGGTCCTTTCCCCGCAATGAAAGGGATATTTGCATGTATTCTTCCTTACTTCGAGTGCCCAATAATGCCACGGAATATCAAAACTTGCCTTTCTATAAAGGATTAAAGCTGCTGGAATCCGGCTGCGTTGACAACGTTCTTCAAGTTGGTAAGAATCTTTCTCGCTGTGTCAACTCTCCTTATCTCTTTATTTTGGGGTAATCTTCCTTTTATAAGAAAGTTGCCTTCGTGGAGTTTAAGACCTAAATGATTCCACGGATGAGCCAAACCTGAACGGGATTACAATTTCCAGCTATCTGAATATTTTATCTTGGATGACTCAAAGCAACCCCCTCCATCCTCGCAAGTTTCGGGTGGTAGACCGACAAGAGATAGGCAAGACTTGTGCAAAACGGAAGTGGACTTGGTACTCTCATACTGAGAACAGAGCATACTAAACTTCGCAGCCCGTGCTCGGATTGATTAGAACCTACGTTTCGTTTTTGTCAATGGGCGAGGCTGCTAGCTATATGGGGAACAAAGAAAAGATGGCAAGCCACCCAAGTTTTCCCAAGCATGGGCTTCTCTTTCGACTTGAAACTTCCTCAAGCCTTGAGGCCCTCTACTATAACCATATTCTATTCCGTATGGTGTGTGGCTGCTCTACGGCTTTTGCCCATAGCCCCATTTCCTTGTGTCGTATCGCGGATAATAGATATGTAGAGTCGCCGTAGCCGTAGCCAAAAGGCCCTTCTTCGTCGTCTTCTTCCCTTTTCCTTTTCCACCAAACCAAACTTCCCAATTGTCCAAGGGGAGAAAAGCCAAAATGCATAGATAGGCCTAAGCAACGCTCAGGAGATCCTGGATCGCCTCTTTTGGCTTTTTCTTTCGGACAGCGAGACAGCTTTATGTGCAAGTGAGGGGTTGGTTTGTACTGTTCATCGAATTCAAAGAGCTAGAAGAAGAACAATTTTCAAAGTCTTTTTTCGAGGTCCACTTTTTCTCGGCCTAATTTCCATAAACTCGTTCGTCGTCTGCAGCCCAGAAGGAACTTTCAAGTCTTTCCACTTTGGGAAGCATTCGTTACGACGAATTTGCCACGTTCCTTGACTCCAATTAAAAGGGCTCGTCCGTACCAACGACCAGAAAAGCCCGAAAAACACCTATAAAATCTGTTCAGCAGCTGACCATGACCGCAGACTTTTAAAACCATACTGTCCAACAAGTCCCAGCTGGATTTTTTATTTTCATTTTTCCTCGTTGGCTTTTTACCAGAAAACGAAAAAAATGGGTTTTGCGTTCTGAAGCAATAACCCACTCGCCTTCGATTGCCAGCCCAATTTTTACAGCGTTTTATGGCCACCGAATCCAATGCGGCACAGACTTGATGGCGTTGTTGCCTTGTTTCGGCTAGTACTATACTTTCTGGGATAGGAAACGGGGTTCCCGGACCAAGATTCATGCTTAAATAGGCTCAAAGCTGTTCTGTAATTCGGCCCCTTTCCAATTCTCCATTCGGCAATTTTGTGTGGCTATTGCCGTGCCGGGTGGTTTCGCTTTCTGCTTTTCTTCGGATTAAAAATAAGGGCAAAGAGGCTTTTAGTTCGGGGGAAGAAATCGGTACGAGGGCCTTGATAAGAGCCCATATTACGGCGAGCAGCGGTTCCTTGAAATCCGCACTTGCCCCGTGCCATAAAAAACATGAAAAAATATAAAAGAGCTCAGAAACAGGCCTTTATTAATACTTGTTTTTCTTTACAATACCGTTTTATATGTAATGGATTTATACCGTGTATTTTATTGTGCATATTTTATAAATTAATTCTATAAATTGGTAAGTGCAACGCTTTGAGTTAGGTTTCATGAAATGTCTATTTCATATTCATATTTGTTGTAGTAAAAATGTGATGTATGTTATTTACGAGAAGTAAATAATTACGAGAAGACTAGGTACTGTTTCTTAAAGTAATTTAAATTAATATTTGATTTATAAATTTAACTAAGCTTTAAACCATGATCAAACTTATAAATATAAAAATATTTGTTTAATTTTAAGTAAAGATTATATTAAAGACAAAAAAGTCCTCCACTTTAAAATACGTATCATGTTACTTTTTAAAAATTAAATAAAATATTAATTTTTACTTGAGTATTGCACTAAGCAAATTTGCTTGTTTTGGGTACGATTTTTACCTATTTCTTGTATTTATTCTCTAAGTGTATTGGTATATAAAGGGCTAATCAGCAATATAAGTAGAAGAAATCTATCATTTGTATTATTCCTTCTTTTTATTATATTTTATTACGTATTGTTTATCTTGTATGCTTTATTGTAATTACACTAGCAAATTCGGAATAGAAATGACATGGATTTTTATTCCATGTATTATCATTCCATTTTGCATTTATTTGTACTCTGTGCATTTAATTTTGATTATTAAATTACACATGTATATTTCTATGTATATTTCTTGATATCTATATATTTAAATTTTATGCAGGGTTTGCATGTTGTTAATTAAAATGCTAAATGGTTTATAGATATTCTATGTATATTCATATTAGGTGTTTCACTGAAAGCACTCTATTTTTTATACGTAGGAGGAAGTATAGGGAGGAGAGGAAAAATTAAGAATAAAAAGCGGCCGGGAGGCACAGAGGCCACAGGCATGGAATGACAAATTATGCAAATATGGACTAAAGTATTGATCTGAGTGAACAGCAGCCCCCGTCCTTTTCCCCCCTTACACTTATTATTTCGCTCTCTCACTTGCTGCTGCTTCCACTGCTCCTCACTTCGCCAACCCCCTCAAACTCATCGACAGTAATTCCGAGAAAAAGCAGCAAGAACATTCCTGGGCCCGCTTGCTTTCTTCTCGAGTAGCAAATTGAAAAGGTTTTCATTCAAAAAGAAATGTCGATGCCTTTTTTATTAGCTTTCTTCTGCATTGATTATGGCTCTTTACTTCCCGACCTTTTTTTTCGGCCGAGTTGCGACGAGACAGAATGGAATTCATATTCCCCTCCACAACAAGATGCTAAATTGTATTAAAGAAAAAAATGTTTAAAAACGTTCTGCTGGATCTGCTGTTACCCAGGATGAGAAGCCTATGCAAATGAGGGCGCCCTGATGATAAGATACTTGGATCTCCCCTCTCCTTTTTGCCAAAACTCGCATCACCCTCGTTCTGTCCGTCCATAATTCCTGGAAGTGTATACGGGAATACAATAGGGCTTTTCCGGTGTGGCTCTCTTGGCTCATTTTCTCTGCTTTTTTGGGGCTTGGGGAAAAAGACCAGTTTTTTTAATAGATCTGGTAATATTCCGTTGGGGAAAATTTCAGTGGCGGTGCAATCCTATTAAAAAATAAACAAAAAAATTCAAAGAAAATGGCAACGGCTTTCTTTTTTATTGTACTTTTTCTGATTTTTTTAGGGGACTAAAATGGGGAAAAGGGAATAAATTTGGGGTGGTGCGATTTGGGTCTATAGTTTCGAGGAGGAGAAGGAATTCGGGTGAGGTGAGCATTAATTGGATTGTTATTGTGGGAGGCGGGGCGTAGCGTGCGATGGGCATATCACACCTTTAATTGCTTTTGTTTACATCGTCTTGGACGTCCTTGCCTTGCTTCGACTGTTTACACGTTTTTCTTTCTTTTTTCCTTTTCCCTTTTTCCGTGAGTACACACACACAGCTATTCTCGGTATTTCCTTTTCCCTTTTCATCCGCCTTTTCCTTCCGTCTCCCCCTCCCATTCGTATACTTGTTCGTTTCCCACGGACCCACCTTACTCTCTCCCCCTCCCCCCTTTTGTCTGGCTCCCGTCTGCACAGAAAAAGGCAAAAAGAGCAAAGCAGGGCAAGGCCAAGGCGAGAAGAATAGGGTAAAACTACGCTTTTGAAGGGCAAGAACCCCCATCTGTAGCTTTCTTAATTAATTTCAAATTAATTTAACCGAAATTATTTTTGGAAAAAATATTTCTGAAGTAAGTAGCTACATTTTATGCTTCGTTTCGGCACGTGTCGATTTTAACCTTTTAGATTATTGAAACGAAATCAATCATTAAATTTTTACAGGCTATCAAACCGCCCAGGTAGCTCCTATTCCTGCACTTGCCATTTTTAAAATTGCGTTAAAATTTTACATGTAGATCCAATTCGCTTGAAAGAGCTAGCTCACATTTCAAGCAAGTAGGTGTATTCTAACTTTTATGAACCAAATCCTCTCGTAAACTCTGAAAATTGTAGCTTTTTTAAAGCTTGAAAACACATTTTATTATTTAGACGTTGTAGAATAAGTGCGAACGTGGCTTAAGTCGCGCAACAATGAAACAATGTGCAGGACTAGCGAAAAATACATTTTACTATTTAGAAGTTATAGGATAAGTGTGAACGTGGTTTACGCCACGTAACAATGAAACAATGTCCAGGATTCGAAGCCAATGTGGACGTTAAGGTTCAAGTCACACGGCTCTGAAAAGAAAAGCTTACCAACCCTACATACGCCACAATGAGAAAGGCCTGCGTTGTATTTTGTATTGATGGACGCCTTGCATTGAATGGCCGCTTTTTTTAGTGTGGCGTTTTCAAGAGTGGAAGAGGGAAAGTCCGGAAATTTGCCTTGGGGGCCTCGGGATACTAGCTTGGTTTAACTTGAATGGTAATGTCCATTTGCCTATGCCAGGAAGTGGCCAATTAACGGCCTTTACTACTTTTTTTTTTTACAATTTAAAGAAAGGGCGCGCGATTCGAAAAAAGCGTGGCGACGTTTCGCGCTCCAGTGCCACGGCTTCCGGCCCGTGTCACTTTTTTCTGCCTTACTCTACTCGAAAAGACTCCTTGACTCAATTTACTGAACCTCTTTTTCCTGTCCTCTCGTTCTTTTGTGTCAAGTCATAATTCGCATTAGAGAAAAAAGACAAGTCACAACAACCATAAGAGCGATTCCAGTTGGGCTGGGGACAAAAGTCCACTAAAAACCACTTTTGGAGTACGGAGTTACCTGCATCCACCTGCTGCAGGACATCTGGGCAGGAAATAAACTTGACATGATTATTTCCGTTCCGTTTCCGGGAAAAGTTCCGCTTTCTCGTTTTAATATTTTTTTAAACTGTTCCTGTAGCAAAGGCGAAAATCAAGTTCGGAGGTAGCACCACCTGACGTGTAGGTTATGTCTTGATTCGATGTAGAGACCGTCGCTTCAATATTTTATACAGCTTGATCCCATTTACGATTATGGGAGGGTACAAGAGCGAGGGTAGGTTGGTTGAACATGATTGCGAGAGGGAAAGGTCGATATGCCGTCTGCTCTCGGGTTAGGGGGAGGGGAGGTTGGCACATATTCACATACATCTTGCATAGTATGCATCACATGTATAGTGTAAGACACTCCTAAGAGTCACGCTGGACTGGACACCGCGCCATGCAAATTGTATTATGGCCCAGGGAGGGAGAGAAAAGGGGGTGACACGAGGAGGTGTTTAATCAACTAGCACGTGTGACGTCATGTGTGATTCACCCCGTTACCCCATGGAGAAAAAGAAAAATTCCATTCGCCTTTTTTATGGCGAGTACGGGACTATTGATGGGGGCGCCCGAGGAAGCCTTGGCCCCGCCCCCTTTGGCCTTTTCTATTGATTGTGTTGTTTGTGTGTAAAAAGGAGGCGGGGAGTATCAAGGCGAGAAGGGGGGGGGGAGTATAGCTTAATGGACTTGGTCGTAATCTTATCGAGCGAGCGCCTTGCCAAACGAGAATTATCTAATTCGGACAGGACAGAAGGACAGGAGGGAGAAAGTTATCGATTTTGGCGGATTTTTTTTCTAGTTTGGGGTTGGGGGGCTGGGTTGGCAGGCTTCTCATGTTTTCAGTTGTTACCAGACTTGTTCTCCATTTGTAAGGCATTTTTTTATTATTTGGGAGGAGAAATTGGTGGATGAAAAAAAGGAGAAAGGTCAATGGTTTTGTGAGCGTCTTTTTTTGGTTGGCTTTCTTTGCCACAGTTTTTGTAAGGAAAAGGGGGGAGTGACGTGAAAGAGTGGCTGGAAATCAATAGGTTTCTACAATTAATTGACAGTATCGATCAGAGGAGTTGGAAAGTAGGAGGAGGGGGGAGGGGTTGGACGGGATCGAGGAAGTGAGTTGGGATTATGGAAATTCTTGTGAAAACAAGTCGATATTGCGCAACCAGTCTGGTTTTCTCGGGGATGTTTTACCTTTTACATAACTTGTCTTTTTTTCGTTTCGCAGGTTTTCACCTAAGTGGGACAGTAAGTGTGCCCAGGTCGTCCACTCCATTACCACCAGGTTTTACGGCCGAGCCGGAGAAAAAGTTTCGCGTGTCGGTCAGTTTTGATAGGTAAGATTTTTACTAATTTTGATTTGTTTTGTTTCTTGTCTTTTTGAATTTTAAGTTGAAGGTGGTTGAGAAGGGGTAAAACATTGTCGAACTTTCTATGGCAGGTGTAAGATTACGTCCGTGACGTGCAGTTGTGAAGCCAAAGACATCTTCTGGTGTCAACATGTTGTCGCTCTCTCGCTTTATAGGATACGCAATGCAGAGACAGTTCGCTTACGTGTTCCTATCTCAGGTACACAAGCTTGAATGAACTTGAATTGAGAGATTAAACCTTGATCTAATTATAGAAACGTTACTGCAAATGGATCGGCAGCAGTTACAGAAATTTGTGCAATATCTTATCGCCGAACATCATACCGAAGTCTTACCCACTGCGCAGAAATTGGCCGACGAGATTTTGCAGCAGCGATCCCAGATCAATCGAATACCGGGTAATTTTTGAGTAAAACTAGCTAAAAATTCGTAAATTGTAATTTCTGGATATTCTTAAAATTAATCTGTAAATTAATCAGTCATTTCCGTAGTATTGGCAGGAACGCTTTTGTCTGTCTATTTTTTAAGTTCTGCTAGTATTTCTAAATAATTTCCTTTCTAGTTCGATTCAAAACTATTAGTAATAATTCGCGAAACTATGTGTGAACGCAGGCGCACCGGATCCTACTGCAGGGGCTTCAGCGGATGATGACAATAGTTGGCATCTGGACGAAGAGCAAGTGTGTGAACAAGTCAAGTCGTATCTGTCACAAGGCTCGTATTATAATGCCACCAAGCAACTCGTGTCCATGTTCGCCAAAGTGCGGGAGATGTTACGGGCTCGGGACTCGAATGGCGCTCGGATGCTCACGCTCATGACGCAACAGTTTCTGGCCGATCCGCGACTAGCCTTATGGAAAACCCAGGCCACGCCCATGACGGATAAGTGCCGACAATTGTGGGACCAGTTAGGTGCGCTGTGGGTATGTGTGGTGCTCAATCCGCATTGCCAATACGGTGAAAAATTACAGTGGCGAACTTTGCTCGACAAGTGGGCTCAGACTGATGTGTGTCCTCTAGAAGATCCGGATTACCGACCTCAAACTTCCCGTGAAGGATCACATGTAAGTTCTATTTTTTTTTTTCATTACTATCTTGTCCTTGTGCTTTTATCGTTAGCGTTTGTGTTCGAAATAGAAGAAGGTTCTTGAAGTTAAACTTTTATTACTGTTTGTAATGTGATTCTTAAATTCTTTAATTCTATTGGAACGTACTAGTAATTATGTAATTTGGACATTACTAATGCTGAAATTGTCTTATTCTCCACGTCCCACAGCTTTGGTAAATTGTCCGTTTCCTTTTCAAAGTTATTGCTATTTTATTAGTTATATGTTGTATAGCATTTAGTTTAATTATAAATAATTTTTATGAATTTAAAAGTTTCAAGACGAACCACGTCGATTGTCCGAATAAATATGATATATTATTAGTTATGTTATGTAGTTTATATAGAAATTAAATGGTTAGAATATTAATAAATCTTTTACAAATATATTTAATTTATTTAGTTAGTAAAAATTGCGTTAGTAGTAATCATACAACGTTTTCAGAATCAATTTACGTCATCATTTGTTGTACATTGATTGGTTTTGAATACTGGGTTATCTTTTTTAACACGTTCTTATTATTATTATTATTGTGTTGTGACATTATTGCCGTTATAGTTATGATGAAAAGTGAATTCCAATCTAGTGGAAAGCGGGAAAATGTCGAGTTTTACTACTGTTTAAATCTCAATTTGATACTTATTGTATTTATTTGCGTTTTTTTAGGCATATAATGATAGTAGTTCTTCAGAGAGTTCAGATGAAGATTCCCCTCCCCCTATCGTCCGTAATATACCCCCTCCCCCTGCTGAAGGTAGTCCTAAGAAACCTAATCAGCGTCCTCGACCTCGCAGCGTATTCCACAGGTAGGTGACCTTTTCCTATTAAGATTTTGATAACATTTGACCTTAACGGTATCTTTTCTTTTTACACAGAGCGCTGGATGCATTGAGCTTAGATTGGGATAATGACCATTTACAACTGATCCTAAGCTGCGACGTACCCTCACACCAAGACCCACATTGTGCCAATAGTTTCAATCCTCAGGGACAACCACTTTGGAACGGTAAGAGCCCATTTTATCCCATCCCAGGCCATTATAAAGGCAAATGGCACACCACAAAAGAAATTTTAAATTATATACACAAACATTTTTTTTGGGTGGCTTCAAGTCGTACTAGTGAAGATAGATTTTGTTTTATTGTTAATTTTTTTGAGTGATTATGTTTTCTTACTGTGTTCTCGATTGATCGATCTTTGAGATATTAAGTTGAAAAAACGAAAAACTTTCGCTCTTTGCAGAACACCTACCCACGGCTTGTGCGCGCGTGGATGCTTTACGATCACACGGGTACACCGCCGAAGCACTTCGTTTATCTGTCGCCATTGTCCGTAACCTCAAACGCCAACAGTACCTGGCTCAGCAGCGATGGTACGAGCAGCAAGACGCCCTCCTCCCTGTATGTACACCCTCGGGCGTGTCCCGGACCCCATTAGCTTCCTCGAATGAAGGCTGGATTGGGCATCCCTTGGATCCCATCGGCTGTTTGTTTGATACCCTCGCGGAAGCGTCATTAGTGGCCGAAGACCAAGGTCGCAATTGCTTCTTTGACCCCTGTGGCCTGAGCGACGAGCAAGGGAGCCCTGGCCCGCCGACCTACACCCACGTGTCCGTCCCCGGCTCCCGGGAAAGGGGCGAATCTTACCTCACTTTAGCCATGGAGGCTGCGCTCTTGGGCCTAGGTCAACAGCGGGTCATGCCAGCGGGGTTGTACTCGCAAGAGAAGGCCTGCAAACAAGAAGAACGGCTTTTGGCCAAGCTGCAAGAAATGGAGCTGGACAACATCCTCGTGGGCGTTTTACGGCGGCAAGTCAACACGCTGCTGGAGGGGGGACCCACGTCCGGTCTGGGCATGGGGCTCCACCCCGAAAGCATTCCTATGCATACGTTCGCCAAGTACTTGTTCGTAGCCCTCCTACCCCATGACGTGGACCTGGCGTATAAAACCGGACTCCGTGCCATGCGGTAACTTTTGGAATTTTCTGCATTTTTTAAAATAATTATTTCTTTCACTTTATCTTTCACTTTTTTTAGTTTTTGTATTTTCTTACCTTTTGGGGCTTTCTATGATTACTACATTATAACTTTTGCAAAAACTTATTTTCAACTTTTCTTAAATTGAAAAAAATCTTTTCTTAACTTATTTTTAAAATCGACAAGATTGCGGCGGTCGGCGTTTTAAAGTGTTGAGAAACTGTATTTAATTAAAAGGGTTATTTTGTATACTTGTAGATTTTAATTGATTAGGTTACTAGGTGAGAAGGTACGAAAGTATTCAACGTGATTTTTTAAAATTCAATTTCAGTTTGCCCATCCTAGAAGATCAGGATGATATGGATGATCCCAGCAACGCGTCGTCATTGGTGTTCAGTCGGTATCCGCGATGGTTCACGTTAGGGCATATCGAAGCGCAGCAATGTACGTTGGCGTCCACCATGTTGAGTGCGGCCAAAGGAGACATTGTGCGACTGCGCACGGTCATGGAATCTGCCCAGCGGAATATCCATAGCTCTTCCCATCTGTTCAAGTTGGCTCAAGACGCCTTCCGGTTTGCGACCCCGCAAGATGGACCACGACATCCCACGCTGCTCAACGTATCTTTTGAATTGGGATTGCAGGTACAGTTTCTTTTCTACTCGTCTAAAAAAGGGAGAGTGGCCAACTTTATTACAAAATTTTGGATAGGTCATGCGGATGACGCTGTCGTCGGTGAACTGGAGAAGGCGGGAAATGGTGCGATGGCTGGTGACATGCGCCACAGAAGTGGGCGTGGAAGCCTTAATGTCAATTATGCAAAATTGGTACCAGTTTTTCACGCCAGTGGAAGCCACCGGCCCCGTTGCCACCACAATCATGAGCCACAGCACAATCATGCGCCTCAACTTGAATTTTGCCCAGCAAGATGAGCTCTCGAGCTGCGCGCGTACCTTAGCCATCCAGTGCGCGACAAAAGTACGTTTTTCTACATATGTTTTTCTAAGTACTTCCCCCGTAATTCTTTCCTTTAAGTGATTTGTTTATCCTACCTGTGGCAGCAATTTCGTACTGAAATAATTGCTATAGTCCTGTCGTTTACCGTGTTTTTAATTTTAATAATTGTCTAGCAATTAGTATTAGTATAATTGCAAGTTTTTAATTAAATTAATGGCAAGTTTTTTTTTACTCGCCCAGCTGTTAACGTCACAATTTCTCTGTAAATACCGTGTCGCAATTCTCATGTGATCGTCCTTGTTTCACAATCTAATCGGAAACTATTTATAAGGATCCTACCAATTGTGCTTTGAACGCGTTGACGCTGTGTGAAAGCGACCCGATATCGTTTGAAACGGCGTATCAGATCGTGATCGATGCCGCTGCCACGATTATGAACTCGTCTCAGCTGTTTACGATCGCGCGGTACATGGAGCACCGCGGTTACCCTCATCGAGCTTACAAGTTGGCTTTATTAGCTATGAAAAACGTCCACCTCGCATACAATCAAGTAAAAAGCTCTTTTTGCCTTTCCACTGATGTCACGGAGCCTCTAGGAACCCTATTTTCATACTGTTTTTTTTTTTTTAATTTGTTTTTCGCTCAGGATGCACATCCTGCCATCAACGATATTCATTGGGCGTGTTCCTTAAGCCACTCACTAGGGAAATCCGAGTTGTCCAATATGATCCCTTTACTCGTGAAAAACGTCCAGTGTGCGACAGTCCTCAGTGACATTCTTCGCCGCTGCTCCGTGATCGCTCCCGGGGCGGCTGCTTGTCCAGCAGATTCCAAAAGACGTTGCCTCAAGCCCCTGGCGTACGACAAAGCGCCCCTCCGGCCCTTGTTGGACGCGGCCATCAACGCGTACATCAGCACCACCCATTCCCGCCTCACTCACATTTCCCCGCGCCACTACGGCGACTTCATCGAGTTCCTGAGCAAAGCTCGCGAAACGTTCATGCTCGCCGCAGACGGACCTATGCAATTCGCTGGACTAATCGAAAACATGAAAATGGCCTATAAAGGCAAGAAGAAGCTCATGTTTCTCGTCAAAGAGCGATTCGGGTGAAAGTACGCGCCAAAACACGAAGAAAAGCAAATGGACCGACCAGTGAAGGAAAAGTAGAGCAGCGAAGATCTCATGTTGAAAAATTGTCGTGGAGGCGAAAAAGACTAAGAACCAGGGATAAAGAAAGTGTTTGTTTCTTGTTTACGTAGTTTTGAGCTCCGGAAACAGAGCTTTGTGATAACAATAGTAAACTATTAGGCTCGATTGGGCCCACCAAAGAGGATTTTTTCTGGGTTTGCAGAGGGAAGAAGAAGCAAAGAGCAGCGGTTTACGTAGAGGAAGAAAAGGAGGACATGAATTGAAGAAAAAACTTGGAAAAAATTCGAGAATCATTTTCTTTGGAATTGTGGAGTGCCTATTTGCCAAGATCTCAACTTGTTTTTTTTAAATTATTATAATTATTTTTATTATTATTATTATATTTTTTTCCTTCTACTGCTGTGCTGAACCGCTGCGGTCTGTGGGAGGTTTCCTCCTGAAGCTCTGCCCCTTCCTTCTCTTATCGAAGCTCCTGGGGGGAAATTCAAAAGTATTGTTGATGTTGGGTTCGGGGGGGGGGNGGGGGGGAGGAGTAAAGAAGTTTGAGGGAGGGACTAAAAGACAAAAAGAGTTCAAAAAGGGAGTGACTACCTCAAAACGTTTTCAAAAAGTTTTAGATTTCACAAGAAATTTGAAAAGGGGCTGCGCGAATTATTGAAACGCATATCAAATTCCAAAAAAAGAAGACTCACGCCGACGAAAAATTTAGGTAAAAAATCATTCAAACATCGCCACACCCCCTCCAGGAAACCCATGTGTTTTTCCATGCAATTTGATGCAATCGACCACGTTTTTAGAAACGGGGTTCAAGCTAGAGATAAAGTGAATGTACATAAGTTTACATGTTTTGTGATATTGGTTTCCGTTATGTTAAAAAAGCAAACTCTTACCCCACTCCTCTTTTTCCTTGCCGTGGCAGATTCCAAGATTTAAAAATTTCCCCGTTAAAAAACACATTTGCAACAGGTATTTTGTTGCTAGAATTAGCAAAGGTGTTCGCGTTTGTGCAATGTTGCATTGACGCGTCCATTTCACTCCCATGCAGCTCATGGATACCCCGCCCCCCTTTCTCAAAATTTTTCGCGTAGCTTTGTAAATGAAACTATTTCTCCAAGAGACAACTATTATGATAATGAGGCTTTTATTAGGCATTCGGATTTACGGGATGGAGACTTTTTTTTGTTCTTTCTATTGACTATTATCATTGGCTTTGATTGATTCGAAGAACTCGGAGATACTGCCAAGGGATGAGCGATTTGAACCAGTGGTTTGATTGATTTAAACAAAAAACTGCGAAAATTGCCACTGATATCCCCACACACCATGCCACTTGTGTTTTTTAGAGTTGAGTGATTAACTATCAACTTTTTGTGGCGTTCATATGGCTTATTTTGGTCAGAATCAAATCTATTTCTTACCGCAATGGCTCTCTTTGTTGTTTTTTTATTTTTGGCTAAAATTCTCCTTTGCTCTGTTGCCCTCAGCCTTATTACCTCATCAGTATTGTGGCTTTGTGTTCCGCCTCTATTTGTTTGTTTGAAAAATCCAACGTTGTGGTGTGCTGTGAACGTGAGCGTTGTGAAGTTTTGCGTGGATATGTTGGAACGGCCAATACGAATTGATTCTTAAAGAAAATTGCCTTATTTTTTCAGTATTTTTTTTCGATTCAGTTAATTTAACAGTGAGCTTGAGGATCTTACTTAATTAGCTGCACTTTTTTGAATTTGGTGCCAGGAATTGATATCGAGTTGATACCGGTCAAACACTATCAACATTAATAGATTTCAAATCGATTGTTAGTGTTTGCTTAATGTGACGGATTAAACGTTTGTTTTCGTGTGACGACGTGGGATTTTCCAAGAATTTGGTGCAATATTTGGGGCGTTTAATGACAAAGAACTCGATTCTACCTTTAACAAACATGGAGTTAAACGGCTCCAAAGAAGCTATCAAGTTATTGGAGCTGTCTCACAGCGAAAGCGACTCGGGATCGGATGTGCGATTTACGGTCATTCAGCCTGCACCTGTGCAGGTACAGACGAGGAGGAAAGTGAGAACAAAAAGGTGCTTATGTTCTTTCATAATATAATGGGTTACGTTAATGACTGGCATATTAATTTTCCAGACGGTCACGCAATAGCGCGTCGAGCAGTAGCAGATCGCCCAATCCACCCTTAAGCCCATGCAGTTGGTTGCAAATGGTCAGGTTCGCATCCATTGCCTTCAGTTTGGCGGGATTTATGGTCCTCACGTGGTTTGTGTTGACCTTGCATTCGGAAGTCCAGAGATTAACCGAACAGTTGCAGTCAGGTATGCACTTAAAAACCTATTCTCCCAAATAGTTTAAACATTGTGCGTACACCTTAGTTTCCGCTGAGACGCAAGAGACGCCCGAAGCGCTCGAACAGTACAAAGCCTTGTTAAAAGAGATTCAGCAAAATCAAACGTTAGCCTGGAACCATATTGGCAACCTCTCCGACAGTTTGTTTTTAATTCAAAGACAAGTAAATACCTCGCTATTTTTAGCTGTGCCTGTGTAAAGATTTTGTTTGCACAGCTTGTTTCAGTGCAAAGTCAACTCAAATCCGTCCAAGAGAGCTTAAAAGGCACCCCAGAGCTTGTGAACCTTCCCAAAGATTTCGACAATTTGAAACTTAACATTGCTGGCTTTGGCTCCCAATTGGCTGACGTGCAAGCCACCCTAACTGACGTCAAAGCCAAAACAGTGGAAGTGGAAACGGGCCAGAAGGAAACCAAACAAGCCCTCGAAACTTTCAAAGTACATACTCGGAAATTTTTCTTTTCTGTCCTTATTATGCCGTCTTTTTATTGGGTTGTATTCTTTTGTTAGAGCGAGGTGGAGCGATTAAACACGCTTATTCAGCCACCTGCCAAGGAAGGCGAACAGGACCCCGTCCTGGGTCTCTTAAAAGATATCAGCTCCTTGAAAGATAACGTCCAGTCTGTCAACAACACGCTTAGCTCGCAAGTCACGTGGGCTTTGGATGGCCTTCGTGAGCATAGCGTAAAACTCCTCATGCTACAATGATGTACCTAAATTTAATGTGCGTATTTTTGTTTCCATAGAAATCCCTTAGTCGATTGGATGAAAGCGCATTGAATATCAGCTCACGAGTAGCGACCCTGGAAGGTCAGTGTGATTCCTTTGCCAAGCAATCCACTTTACTCACCTCGAACGTCTCCGCCCTGAACACCAACGTTACTGCGCAAAGAAACTGGCTGGTTGAAGCCAGCCAATCCTTTAAAGTTCTAAATACTACCGTACAATTGTTGCAAGACCAAGTTACTAATTCAACTTCGAGTTTAAAGTCAATTTGGGAGGTTCTCCATAGAAACGTGACACCGGTAGGATCATAGCCTTAAGAATATTTTTTATTTTTTGGTTGAAAGCTATTGAAGCGATTACAGATTCTTTATTCTTTATTGAGTTTTATCTTAGAGAGAGGAATTTGGTTCGACGTTAGTTAGCCTTACCTAGTCCCAGTGTGGGGACGCCCATCAATTACGAACCAAGTTTTTGTACATTGAAATGACTGGACCCTAACCTTGTTGTGCTAAAAATTTCCATTTCGCGTGATTCATATGTAAAATCGTTGCTCAATCCATAAGAAACGATTGTGGTAGACATTCTTTCAATTCTCGTTCTTTTTCTTACTCGATTCTTATTCTAAGCTCAAACGATTCCCAGTTCTTTGCCCACTCGAGTGAAACCATCCACAGCGCGATCGATGTCATCGAACGAATGAGCCGCGGAAATCTGCACGCGAATCCGAGCTTTACCCTTGGGCACGACCGGGTAGCTGAACCCGATGACGTAAATGCCTTTTTCTGAAACGATTGCGAGGTGTAGTAGAGGACTCATCTAAGAATTATTTTTAGTGTACCTAAAAGTTTGTCAGCCATCACAGAAGCCAAACGAGCGTCTCCAATCATGACTGGACAAATGGGATGGTTTTCTCCCGCGATAGTAAAACCAGTTTGAGTCATCGCCTCGCGGAATCTTTGCGTGTTTTGCGCGACTTTTTGTGGAAGTCCCGTGTCGCTCATCAGCAAATCCAGCACCTATACAATTTTGAAGGAAAAATCCATGTTTTTTAGGTGGATTTCACTAGGACATGGGTCGAACCTTGCTAGCGCTGGCCACGACGGGAGGTGGTAACGAGTTGGAAAACAAATAGGGTCGGGATCGTTGGCGGAGAAGAGCTATTAGCTCTTTTGGGCCGGTTGTGTACCCGCCAGCTGCTCCGCCCAAAGCTTTGCCCAACGTCGAGTTTATGATATCGATACGATTGGACGGACCGAAAAAGAATTCCTCGGTTCCTCTTGAAAAAGATTTGTACGAATTTCCCGATCATTTTTGTTGGAGTAAACATGAAATCATTTTATGCTTGAAATAGCTTCTTTGTTAGCGTTAGCAAGCGTTGTTTACGTCGAATCTATGGGCTTGACTCCTGATTGACAAACTAAAGGGGTTTTACCTGCCAGTCGCCCCGAAAAAGCCTGTAGCGTGACATTCGTCGATAAAGACGAGGGCTTGGTATTGAGCTGCTAATTTGCACAAGTCAGGCAAAGGCGCTACGTTTCCATCCATGCTAAAAACGCCATCTGTGACAATGAGTCGCAGGCGGGCACTCTGGGCTTCTTGCAACTTGGATTCCAGGTCTGTTGAAGTGGATTATTTATGTGTTTACGTTACGAGGTTTTCTTTTTTTTAGGCACGTTGGTTAAAGAGCTCTTCAGAGTTTCGGTTTTTTACCTTTCAGGTCGCGGTGTTTGTAGCGGTACTTGTGAGCTTTGCTCAGACGAATGCCATCGATTATAGACGCGTGATTCAACTCGTCCGATAGGATGGCATCCTGGGGGCTCATTAATACTTCAAAAATGCCTGCATTGGCGTCAAAACAACTGGCGTACAAAATTGCGTCTTCCCGGCCATGAAATCGGGCAATTTTTTCCTCCAACTCTTTGTGAATGTCTTGCGTGCCACAAATGAATCTCACCGAGCTCAACCCCGCCCCGTAGTTGTCCAATGCCTTTTTCCCGGCTTCAATCACTTCGGGATGACTCTGCATGAATTTTTAATTAATTGTCATGTTGTGTTGTTATGTGATGTCATTATGTGTCAATATAAATATATTTTGTAATCATCTAGTTAGCTCAAGGTCTAAAAGGAAATCGGATTAAAACGTATTCTCACCGACAGTCCTAGGTAGTTATTGGCGCAGAAATTGAGCAAGGTATTTTGCCGCCCTTGAACGCGAATGGCCACATCTTGTTTGGTAGTTATAATTCGTTCGTTTTTCCAAGTACCAGCATCGCGAATACTCTGCAGTTCAGCTTCTAAGATATTTCTAGCTGAAGCTAATGCACTAGACCAACGCACAGTGGCCAGATGAGTGGAAATTGACCTTAATAAAAAAGGAATTGATGCACTACAACGCGAACTCGCACGCTTCATGTTGGTCTGAATTAACGTTGCAGGAAAACTGGTTACTCTTGTGATGCAAGCTAAAACTTAGAGGGAAGACTAACCCTTCAGCGACAGCTATTTTTGGCGTCGGGCATTTATCCAGCCTACATCTTTATTTTTAGAGTTTTCTTCTTTCAAGCATCATCATCCAAAAAGCTGAGCGTTCTGTTAGTCCGCAGAGTACCGGCATTCCGGTTTGTAGGGGTGTAGGGCCACATCCTTTTACGAGGGTTGTTTCATAAGTCTTTGGGATTTGTAAGAAATCGCGTCATAATCCATTTGATAATGGCATACTTTGAAAGCTTAATATTTCAAAAGCTCCCAGTCCAAATTTTAGTCAAAAGCAACCTGTCAGTCACACCCGGTTGTCGTTTAAAACGGAGAGGTTTGGCAGCCCCGCAAAGATGGAGAAAAGAAAATTTCGGGCAGTGGCGAACATTTTTTTTAAGGAAGTGGACGGAAGCGCAGATAAAAGCCGAGTTAGATGAAGTTCATGGAGACTCTGCTCCTTCATTAAATACAATTTATTTTTGGATACACGAATTTAAACGTGGTCAAACCACCACTGAAAACGAAGCGCGCTCCGGACGGCCAGTTGAGGTGACATCATTGGATAAAATGAAAAACATCCACGATATGTTTATGGAAGTTCGCCGAATGAAGGTGCGTGAGATTGCTGAGACAATAGGCATCTACAAGGCATAATATTTCAAGCAACTGACAATATTTTGACAATATTTCAAGCAAAGAAAAAAAGCCTTGTACTTATTTTGAATGATTTTGACTCGTAAACAAAAATTAATTAAGGGGATTTTTTGTATTACATTTTGAAATACAATATAAAAATGCAAGCTTCTAGAGAGTACAAGGTATTGTTATAGGCGAACCGTCACAGTTTTATAAATCGAACAAAATATGGATCACTGCCTGTATGCTGTACACCACCTAAGTTCACGTTGGATGTATATAAGTTTTAATACATTTTTTAATACCCATGTTTCTTTGTTATCCGTGACCGCATGGATAACAAGCACGACTTGGGACCAAGAGGTCCTCGGTTCGAAACGTGGTTGAGGCACTTTATGTCGTCGAAAGAACGAAATATTAAATGGGCCCCTTTCTCTGTACCTTATGCCTTCCCGGCTTTGAGTTCGACTCAAGCCGAACCGATTTCCAATACCCATATTCGAAATTGTGAAGCTTCGGCATCACGAGCTCGAATATAGGGGATAGGAAACCGAGCAGGGGAGTTGGGAACAGGGAAAGGGGCGAGCCTCTCAATTTTTCAAAAATTTTTAAGGGGACCCCCTTGATCCTGCAGGAATCCTTATGGAAACAAGCCGGCGCGGGAGCCCCGGGAAGGGTTGGCGTAAGTCGGTGTAGGTAGGGGGGAGTCGGGTGCTTTGACACAGTTTTTACTTAATCTTTTTTTTCTTCCGAAAGTTATGAACATATTTTAATTATTTCAAGGTTATTTTAGAGGGCA
>JAGJRO010000439.1:0-31694 GCA_022832285.1 Lepidurus apus apus | reverse complement strand
TTAATATGCATAATTGACATAGGGGTTCTTCGCCAGAACATGTAGTTTGGTCTCTTCTATAACATATATTTTTTCATTTCGAAACCTTACTCCCCTTTTAAAGGACCCTCCTGGTATAATTTACAAAGAGCGAGAATACTTATTTGATATGACGCATTTTAATGAAACCAGTAATAAATACTGCTTAGCCCTCAAACATGTGCACCGGCTGCATGAGTAACAATTTTACAACATAATAAGCAAAATTAATGATTACGACTTAACTATTTTGTCCTTCACTTCCATATGTTCACCTCTTCGTCACACACAAAACACACTTCAAATCACCCTAGTATTTAATGTCATAACATGTGTTTTATTTCATTCTCTCCTATTGGCCCAACAAACATTCGATTATATTTAATATGTGACTTGGCTATATTCACGTGTTCATTCATCTGCTGCCCATGTGGCGCATATTCAAACGCTGTATATATAAGCCAGGCGAATTTCTAGAAGTCATATAGTAGTTCATCACTGTGCGCAACGTTCAAGACTATAGTTACACCAAAATAAAACATGAGGTTTTATATTTTCGCTCTTCTTATTGCTCTGGCAATGGTAAGTATTATATATATACTACAGAAAGTTAATCTTTTACAAGTTTCCCAACAAAATACTGGCTACTTCTAGGCCCGGAAACCTGGTGGTATAAATACCGGACCACCCAATAATGGTGCTAAAACCGTACCACCCAACAATGGTGGTAATACCGTACGACCCAATAATGGTGGTACTACCGGACCACCCAGTAATGGTGACAATACTGGACCACCCAATAATGGTGGTAATAATGGACCACCTAATAATGGTGGTAATAACGGACCACCCAATAATGGTGGCAATAACGGATCATCCAATAATGGACCACCCAAAGGTAAGTTCAGTTACTTGAATCAATACTTCACATTGAGCTTAACTTTCTATAATTCTTACAGGAGAACCAGTAAGTTTTCGAGTCTTGAATTATGACAGGTTTAGTGTCAATCCTTTTTTAGTTTTCTTGCCTATCTTTCGCTGACAAAGAAGCTGGTAACACCTGCATGGGACAAAGTAAATTCTTGCTAAAGATTTCTAAAATTAGCTCTAAAAATGACTTTTTATTACTTTACAGAGAAAAAGTCACTACGGTTTCTTGGGGCAAATGTAAATTCTAATGACACCAGCTCTGTAAGATTGATTTGTTACATTTTACTCCAAGATTAATGAATTTTTCGTCTAGTGTCCTCCTAAATGTATTCTGCAACAACTCAAAGCGGTATATTAAGGATACTAAAATTGTATTTAGCAACACGGATACCATGTTCTTCTTTACATGTTATTTAGATTGATTCTTCCAATCAAGTCAACACTGAAGCTTTAGTTGCTGTTATTAACAGAGCTAATTTGACAGATTCGCAGAAAATTAGCGCTACCGATATCTTAAAGACGTGCTTGGCTGCTTCTGCCACAGATGGCAATACTGACGCCAATGGATCGAGAACACCCGCGCCTAATCAAAATAAAGGAACTACCGGAGCAGCAGGTGGTAAAAAACAAAATGGCAAAGGACCAACGGAGAAAAACTCAAACGGCAAAGGAACTAAGATTGGTGGGAACGGGCAGCACCAAGACGATGAAAACACAGGAGTGGAATCAGAATCAGGAGAGTCCAATGAATCGACCACAACCACGCCTAATCAAACTAAAGGAACTACAGTACAAGGTGGTAAAAATCACAATGGTAAAAAACAAAATGGCAAAGGACAGAAAGGGAAAAACGCCAACAGCAAAGGATCTCAGACTGGCCATAATCTAGATCGATTCGGACAGTACGAAGACGATGAAAACACAAGAGTGGATTCAGAATCAGGAGAGTCCAATGAATCGACCACAACCGCGCCTAATCAAACTAAAGGAACTACAGTACAAGGTGGTAAAAATCACAAGGGTAAAAAACAAAATGGCAAAGGACAGAAAGGGAAAAACGCAAACAGCAAAGGATCTCAGACTGGCCATAATCGAGATCGATTCGGACAGTACGAAGACGATGAAAATACAGAAGTGGAATCCGGAGAGTCAAGTGAATCGAGCACCCCCAGCGAATCGAGTTCACCCGCGCCTAATCAAAGTAACGGGGGTGGCAAAAACCAAAGTGGCAAAGGACCAAAGAAGGGAAACCAAAACGGCCAAGGACCCTCAGGAGGACGCGATCCACCTCCAAACATAACTCCTGAATGCCAAGCGAGCGCCAGGGGAGTGGATTGTTTAGGAAAAGCACTAGCTGCCAACGTAAGCAATAACAACTTTTACAGTTACCATTACTTTAAATTATCTATAATCTTATTTGGTTGTAGGATTGTGGTCCTCCACAAGGACCCAATGGCCATAGCCAAAAAGGAAGGCAGTAATAAGTGACGAAATTCACAGGATTTTTATCTCCCTTTAGTGATTTTATTTATAAAAAAAGTACATTGTCGAAGTATTAGACTGCATACCTATACCAGTATATCAATGCAGAGGTGCTCATCCCCCTAGGCCCAAGAGGTGTCACCCCCAACCTGTATATCAATAAATTAGTTTAGCAAGCCAATAGTGATTCAATGGCTCTAAGGTACAATGACGCGATAATAAATCAATGAACATTTCGTAGATAGAAATTATTTATGAAGTTCAAGATTATTAGAGGAGGGCAGGACAGTTTGACATGCCAGACAAACCGTACAAAAATCATAACTAATGAACTACAAACGTTGTGGAACTGGAAAAAATCTGACACTTATTGAATATGACGAAGTCCACATGGGGAAAGTTTTGTCAAAAAAGAACACAGTGTACATGAGAAATGAAATAAAAACTAAATCTGTGGCATTTTTTGTAAGAAACGGGTCCTGTTAATTTCGTTGTACCGTTCAACATAATTATCTAAAAATTAAGTAAAAATACCTTTATTGTAGAAGACAAGTCAGAGAAGAACTATTCCAAAGATTAGCTACTAAGTCACTGTACTGATTTTGCACGAGATTTTAGAAGTCTAAAGTTATGATTTAGTACACTTTGGACATGGCCATTCTTACCACGAGGAACACGCTGTGGAACACGACTTGGCAACGCTGCGCTCACCAACATTCCGTTAGGATTCAAAATGAAATACAGCCGCTCCCCTACAACGTTGCCTTTTAATGTTTTCATTAAGCTTTTGGACAAAATCATGCATCTTATTGCACAAATCCGAGCTAGAATGTTTCCTGCATCGGCAAACAGTATAACTGTAAGTTTTTATTAAGATATTTTAAGTCCATATTTAATTTTTTTAAAAAGGCATTCCACAAGGGTTCCTTAAGCTATATACTAAAATATGTGTGTTTTGCCATAAGGTTTCTTTATGGCAAAACCAAAGTCCAAATTGTCTACCCAGCATTACCCTTGTAAAAATTGCTCAGGCTCGTCCATGGTATGTTTGCCGCCAGGCATGGGCCTGTCATGGACTGCCATGTTCTCTTTTTTCCATGGGTATAGTTCCATGGGAGTCCATGTTACGGATATTGCACGACCATCTCTTTCATTGACTGCCTTGTTCCATGGCCGATTCTCCCATGGTTTTGCATGCCCTCTTAGATCATGGCCACGGAATATACATTATGCTCAGCATAGGGTCGACTCCATTTAAGAGTTTCACAATATGTGGAAACGTTTCTACTTATTTCACGTTATCTGATGTTGTTACGGATAGAAGCTGGGTCATTCCAATTAAAATGAACCAAAAAACCTATGAAAAACCAAAACACAAGCTTTGTGTTTTAGGTTTTCAGAAGATTTTTTCTAAAAGCTGACACGTGCTAGTTTTTCTTGCTGTCCTGTCCGTGTACCTCCTCTAATTTACAACAAGCAAGAAAAACTAACGCCACTTTGTGTTTAAGTTTTTCAGAAGTTTTTTTCGTTCATTTTAATTGGAGTGATCCAGCTTATCTGTAACAACATCAGATAATGCGAAAGAAATGGAAATGTTTCCACGTCACCAAACAATGCTGGGTATTGCATTTGATCTCTGCTTAAAACGCAATATTATAGGCAGAGTGCTATTATTCATCTGGTTATGTTATGGATACATTTCATCTGGGCAACAAAACTATAAGTGTTTATAAGTACACGATAGACGAAAACCCGACTGGCAAGGTAAACTTTTTGGAGACAGGTAAGTAGTCGCTATATGTTCACCTGTTTTATTTGAAGTAAAATGTAAGCTGGAAAGTCTGATACTGATTTGTTATTTTATTATAGAAGGCTATAGTTTGGAGAGAAGCTGTAATATTGCATCGAAACAGTTGGACAACGTAAAAATCGACCCGGCTTTATAACTTATAATTTTGCTCCAATAACTAAAATCAGGACAACAACAAACATCCTGTGTAATAATGCTTTGATGTCCGGGACGAAAATCACGTTGTGCAGCACTGCGTAATTCACAATGCGACGTGAAATTCAACGTGGTGTGATGTGAAATTCAACAACAATGTGAAATTATGCATTTTGTGACATTACTTCGTCCATTGACATTGTGCAAAACAAAGTGTTGATAATAAGTGATCATCATAATAAGTCCTTTAAAATTTGATTCTATAATGCGGCTGATTCTAAAATAACCAGTGGCCATAATCTGGCGCCGCCTACTTGTATATTATGTTTAATAGCATTGTTTATGTAAATGGGTACTTTGCACTGTATATATTCAAATTTATATGAAGAATGCCGGTGGATTAACTTTTGGCATTTGATAAAAATACAAAATTTTGGCACTTGACGTATTAATTGAATGCAGTATTTACGGATTAGACCTCCATATGGATATAGAATATACATGCCTAAAAATTAACGAAACATTTATGAAAAGTATATAGGAAGTCATACAAAAGTCATACGAAGTCTATAGGAAGTAATGGGGATAAACATATAAAAACATATACAAGTAATTGGACCCTGTTCCAACCTACCCATGAACAATACATGGAAATTATGAACAGCCATTATATGACAAGACATAGCAATTGGCTATTTTTTTTTTTTGCCGGGTACCTCGGTGCGTCGGCTGAGCAACAATTTTATAAAATAATAAGGCAATTAATGATTAAGACTTCACTATTTTGCCCGTCACTTTCATGCTCACGTTTGTCCCACACAAAACACATTTCAAATCACCCTATAATGCCATGCCATGTGCTTTATTTAATTCTCTCCAATTCGCCCTACAAGCATTCAATTTATATAATATGTAAATTGGCTCATTCGTGTGTTCATTCGTCTGCTGCCCATGTGGCGCATATTCAAACGCTGTATATATAAGCCAGGCGCGAATTTCTAGAAGTCATAGTAGTTCATCACTGTGCGCAACGTTCAAGACTATAGTTACACTAAAATAAAACATGAGGTTTTATATTTTCGCTCTTTTTATTGCTCTGGCAATGGTAAGTATTTTATATCTAGTCCAGAAGGCTAATCTTCTAGAATTAGAATCTTCTAATTTCCCCAAAAAATATCGGTGTACTTTTAGGCCCAGAGACCTGGTGGTAATTACGGACAAGCCATTCATGGTGACAATAACGGATCACCCAATGATGGTAGTACTACCGTACCACCCAATAATTGTAGTACTACCGTACCACCCAATGATGGTAGTACTACCGTACCACCCAATGATGGTAGTACTACCGTACCACCCAATAATAGTAGTACTACCGTACCACCCAATGATGGTAGTACTACCGTACCACCCAATAATAGTAGTACTACCGTACCACCCAATAATAGTAGTACTACCGTACCACCCAATGATGGTAGTACTACCGTACCACCCAATAATAGTAGTACTAACATACCACCCAATGATGATCATTGGGTGGTATGTTAGTACTACTGATGGTAGTACTAACATGCTAGTACCGTATGCTAGTACCGTATGCTAGTACCGTACCACCCAATGATGGTAGTACTAACATACCACCCAATGATGGTAGTACTAACATACCACCCAATGATGGTAGTACTACCGTACCACCCAATAATAGTAGTACTACCGTACCACCCAATGATGGTAGTACTAACATACCACCCAATAATAGTAGTACTACCGTACCACCCAATGATGGTGGTAATAACAATAACGGATCAGCTAAAGGTTGTGCATTACACAATCATCTACCATTCGAAGGTAAGTTCAGTTACTTGAGTCAATACTTCCCAATGAGCTTAACTTTGCATAATTCTTACAGGAATACCAGTAAGTTTGCGAGACTTGAGTTATGACAGGTTTAGTATGAATCCTGTTTTTAGATTTATTCTTGCCTATCTTCCGCTGACGACGAAGCTAGTAAAATCTGCATGGGAAAAGGTAAATTCTTACTAAGGATATTTCTAAAAAATTAAGCTCTGAAAATTACTTACTACTATTTTACAGAGAGAAATGCACTACGATTTCTTCGGGGGAACGTAAATTCTGGCGGAAACTACTGTGTAAGATTGATATGTTGTATTTTATTCGAAGGTATGTGTTTTAAGGTAATCTTTCGTCTAGTGTCCTCTTAAATGTCTTCTGCAACAACTCAACGTGGTATAATTAAAATGCTAAAATTTGATTTGCCAACAAGGATACCATGTTCTTGTACTTTACATGTTATTTAGATTGATTCTTCCAATAACGTCGACACTAAAGCTTTGGTTGCTGTTATTAAAAGAACTAATTTGACAGCTTCGCAGAAAATTAGCGCTACCAATATGCTAATGACTTGCTTGGCTGATTATCCCATCACGGATGAAAACCCAGCAGGAGCTAAATGCCACGAGATCGCCGTAGTGCATTGTTTAGGAAAATCACTAGCTGCCAACGTAAGCAATAACAATTTTTACAATTACCATTACATTAAAGTATCGATAATCTTACCTGATTTTAGGGTTGTGGTCCTCTACAAGACCACAATTAAAAGGCCATGGCCAAGAAGGAGGGCAGTAATATAAATGACGGAAATCACAGGATTTTCGTCTCCCTTAGTGATTTTCTTTATTTGCAGAAAAGTGTATTGTCGAAGTATTAGACTGCATAATTACCAGTATATAAATAGATACATTTAGCAAGCCAATAATTATGCAATGGCTCTAAGGTGCAATAACGTGATAATAAATCAAAGAACATTTAGTAGATAGAAATTATTGGTGAAGGTTAAGATTATTAGTAAATAAATCGGTCGATAGAAAGAAAATAAGTTGCCTGTCGTTTTTCTTTAACGAATTTAAAAAATTTTGACCGTGGCTCTTCTTCAGGGCCTAGCGATCAAAGTCACAACTACAAGGCGAATCTACCCAGGATTTTCAGAAAAGGATGAACATAGATGCTTTCCTGTAATTTTGCAACAGTGATTCAACTTGAACGTGCAATTATGCAATAAGTCAATGAACAATTAGCAGATAGAATTTGTTGATAAAGTTCAAGATTATTAGTAAATAAACCTACCTATAGAAAGAAAATATTCTGTCTGCCATTTTTCTTTAACACATTTCGAAAATTTGTAGCGTGGCTCGCTTCTCCGCGGCCTAGCGATCAAAACCGTAACTACAAGGCGAATCAACCAAGGACTTTTAGAAAAGGGTGAACTTTAGATGCTTTCTTGTGATTTGCAACTTATAATGTTTCAATATTGGGGTTTAAAAATTCGGAACGGTAAAAAGATAAAAAAATCTACGGAATTTGGAAATCGAAATTCGGGAGAATCTTTTTTGGTTGGATTTCAGGAATCCCAATAATTGGCAAAGCAGAACACTTACCATATTTTGCCACTAGAGCGCTGGAGTCTGGAGATATGTTCGAAAGTCGTACATTTCCAGCACTCCTTTGAATCTTGGACTATTCCGTTAGGCTGTCAAAGAATGACTGAACTTGTCCCATTTGCACGGTGTTCTACTACTGTTTCCGTTCTTTTGATGGGGTGCTTCGAAAGCGCTGTTCAGATTTTTAAAACCAAATTGTCCGTAATAATTAAACTATGGTTTAATTATTTTTCAGACAAGTGCTCTGCGAGTAATTGACACATACGTGAAAAGCGGGGTTTTTTGTCAAAAGAATAATTTGCAGCCATCTATCATCTTAACTCAGGACATAACTGCGCCCGGGGTTTACTCATGCAATACTGCGGAGATAAACTGCGTTTTTTATACAGCAAATATTATTTACAACGAGATCTACAGACACCTGCTCTTAATTCGTAAAAAAAATTGAGTACTTATTTATACTGACGCATTTTAATTAAATTAACAATTACACAGCAGAGGCCTGTAGCTCGCTTTGACATGTACTGTACTGTACAGTGCACAGCTCAAGGAAAACCGTTTTATATGCAATCAGCAGTAGCAATTTGACTTAACAATCTTGTCCAGACTAGAAATTATGCGCTATAATTTATAAAGGGCCTTTCCGATTATTCATGTGTATCTTTCTCAGTATAAAAAGCGCATGTAAATATCCTGAAAGTCACAGAAGCCTTTCAACAGACGAACCTTCAACAAGCTCATATTGTACAAGTATATTTTTAAATATGAAGTACCTAATTTTGGCTGCTCTTATTGCTGTGGCAACAGTAAGTGTAACTTCAAATTTCATTAGGAAAATTCACCAGAAAATACTTTTCCTTTAGGCCCGTTCTACTCCTCCTCCTAAGGAAAAACCAAGCGGTTAGTTCAATTATTATATCCTTATTTAACAGTATAACTTTAGTTTATTGTTTAATTGTTTTCAGGCCCACCCGTAAGTTATGGCAAAGCTACTACTCATGAGATTCACTACAAAGTGTCAATACATTTTTAGTTTCCTTGCCTGTCTCCTACTGACACGGCGATTCAAAGTACTTGCGAAAATCAAGGTAACTTTGTATCTTTCATAAATAAATTTAACTTAACAAGTCAATTTTGTTACATGAGAGAAGTGAACCGAAAGGGAAGTGCCACAAAGGTAAGTTTCATAATCTAGTAATTAATTCACTGTTTAAGGTCGAGATGTCAATATTTAACAGGCTTCAGCTTCTGGATCTGACTCCGGAGCAGTTTCCACTTCGGTAAGATCATAGGCAAACAATTTACATTACTTGGAAAATCATTTAATGTTTAAATTTAAACTGTTTGCAGTGTATGCCAAAGTGCATTATGCAAGAATTGAATGCGGTAAGTGTGCTAGAGAATTTAGATGTAAAAACTATGACATAATGTTATTCTTGTTTATATACTCGTTTTAGCTGGATTCTTCCAATCAGATCAAGGCTGATGCTTTAATTGCTGTCATTACACGCACTAATTTGACGACTTCCCAGAAAACAAGCGCTACCAACACCCTAAAAGCTTGTTTAGCCAATACTACCACAGACGCTGCTGCCATCGGTGAGTTTTTAGCGAAAGTTTGACCCAGACGTGGGATTGGTAAATGAAAATCTTTCTTTGTGTTTACTTAGAGAAAGAATGCGGAAACAAAAATACGGTAGGTCGCCATTGGTACTTCAGATCTGCAAACCCAGGAAGTCATTCGCGAAACGATGACCGCGTAGGAGGTAAAACCCAAAACGCGGGAGAATAAATACAGTCCTGTATACTATAACGGTAGATTTATCCGCATATTTAATAGAATTAGAAGATGTGACAGCAGAAGATTTTGACTCTGATGAACCAGAAGTACTAAGATCTCGTAAGAGTGGAACTAAAGCACCTGCAAGAACCGTTCCACCCAAAAACACGACTCCTGAATGCGAAGCCAGCGCCAAGGGATTGGCTTGTCTAGGAAAAGCTCTCTCTTCTAATGTAAAAACTTTCCAATCAAATCTTGCCATTAATTGTTTTTTTTTATCTATCTTATTTCCTTTACAGAAATGTGGTCCTGCCTGTGGCGGCAAAAAACCAGCCAAGCCATAAATGACGGAAAACCAGATTTTTCTTTCACAAAGACTTCTATTCCTGGCACAAATATTTACCAAAATAAACTCGCATACCTATCTCTTTTGCACAATTAGCAATACACAAAACTTCGGCAAACACAAAACATCCTTTTTTAATTAATAATTAATATAGGCACAACTTATTGCTTGCACAGACATGCATTGTATACTGAGTTTATTTGCTGAATATTGAATTGAACTGAATTGAAATATAAGTTTCAACTTAATTGGGAATTTGAATGGCTGAATACCGAATTATTAGTTTACGGTGTTCGACCGTATAATAAGTAGGTACATTTAAAACATACCCCGGAGCTTTCCGACATCTGTTCTTGAACCATTCACAAAGGATATATACAACTCTAATCGGGTGACGTAGTGTACTTAAAAATTACACAACGTTACCCTCCAAGTCCCCTTGTAACTATCGCGTCAATCTAGAACAACTTTAAAAGCACTCTTAAGAACAAAACAAACGAGTGTGTGCAACACAATCACTTTGCCCTTCAGTTCCGAAGCTTCCTTAAAACACATTCAAGTGTCCTCGTCATCGGATAAAAGACTGTAGGTTCCCTCCTGTAATTACCCAGGTGACTAAGTCCAATTAATGTGTACGGCAGTATCTTCCCGCAGTAGTCCCTTAGTATAAAAAGCCCGCCTTCTAAAAACATTTGAAGTTAGAAAGAATTCAGTTATAAGACTTGCCAGTTCGGCCTCAACGAAATCTCAGGAAAATGAAGTATTTTATTATTGCTGCGCTAATTGCTACGGCGATGGTAAATATAACTGCCAGTACTGTTCTGAAACATTCTAATTCCCTTAAATTTTTAAATAGGCACGGCCTTCAGAGCAAGGAGGACCCAATGGTATAATTTCATTTTGTTTCTACATAATGGCTAGTAACTAACGAATTTCTTTCTGAATTTCTTTCAGGAGATACCGTAAGTTCAATTAAATTCTAACTATAGTAACAGTTTTGTAGTGTTTCGCCTATTCCTTTTAGTTTCCTTGCTTGTCTGCTGCCAACAAAGCAGCTGAGAAAACTTGCTTAGATACTGGTAAGCCAAATAATGTGAAAGACACTAACTTTAAAACTTAATTGTTATTTTATTTTAATTTTTTTTAGCGAGGAATCAAACGAGTGCTAAAGGGGTAAAAATCTTAAATTAAAACAATGAAATTCTGTATCTAAATCTAAATTTCACTTAATTTGACAGACTACACCTTCCCCTGCATCCGCTTTCGTAAGTTATTTTTTGTTGTTTTTTACCTAAGCTTTTCGTTAAACCAGACGGCTAATTTGTCTCTCTTTCATCTAATTACAGTGTATGCCAAAATGTGTTTTGCAGCAACTCAAAGCGGTATTTATCAACAATTTTCTATAATTTCTATGTGAATATGTAATGGATTTAATGTAGCTTGACTCGACTAACAAAGTTAGCCTAGTCGGCTTGACTGCCGTTATCACTACCAGCAACTTGACGAGTGTGCAGAAAACTAACGCTACCGCTATCCTCAGTACTTGCCTGGCTAATACTACCGCGACCGTTACAACCATCAGTAAGATAGCTCCACTGATAACACTGATCTTAACTGTATGTTTGAAAGCAATATCTTTCGTTTGTTAGTGGCTGAATGCTTTGGCCAAAACCCACCTCCAAATGGCCCCCCTCAAGGAAGCAACCATCCGCAAGGACCTCCAGCGGGTCCCGCCAAAAACAATGGCCAACGCCTTCAAAATGGCGGCCGCGCAGCGCCTGCTGGTCCGGTCCAGAACACTTCCTCTGATTGCTTAGCTCAAGCCAAAGGATTGGCATGCTTAGCGAAAGCTTTATCTACTAACGTAACTATTCAATCCTTTTTAATTCGCTTTTTATTAACATACCAAAACATCCTTAGGGCTGTGGTGATGCATGTGCTACCGGCCCCAAACATAAACAATAGCGGGGAAGCGTCGTTTTTTCCAGAACCATGTTATCCTTCCAGGAAATATACTGAAGTGATGGAAACCGTGTTTTATTATTATTTTCCAAATTTGTAGCTCTCGGAAAGGAATATGGAAATATACTCTTGAATTTCCTCTCTGTATAAAATTGACGGCCAATACAAAATGGAGTAATTAAAATCTGGTCGAAGAGATGATTAGACCATTTTCTATAAAATTATGTAAAGCGAAATTAATTCTCAGGATAAAGTAGGAATTATTGTTTGTAAAAACCAGCAATTGTTAATAGTAAATAATTGTTTTCCTTTTAACTATTTGATATGCCTTGTGCATTCTAGGAAGGGATTTAGTTTGTTCAATGCTAACTAAACAACTTCCATTTGTCACCCTAACACAGCTGGACATTTCTTTATCAATTATAACTATAATTTTTTTTACTCAGCGCGGTTTATTATTTAATCACCGGGAATTCCTTTCAAGAGCTACAAAATGTACCGCAGCTGTCGCAATTAAGTCGCTTATCTCGCCCCAGATTCCTTCAACATAAAATCCTAACGATCATTGTTGTCGTACAATATACGACAGGCACGACACTAACCTTGGTTTACGCCATAATTTACCTAAACTTGACAAGGAAAACGCTGCGTCATGTTGAAACCACGATCGTAAGATGGACACATTTAAATTTACTCACCCGATCCAAAATACGTACTTCACGTACCGAGCAGGAATCTAAAACGGTGTTGTTCTAATTGAACATAAACTGCTTATATTGTCAATAGGTCAGAAAATCCAGGATTATATCTTCAAGTAAAGGGGTACATAGGTCAGTCAGCAATATCGCACTACATTAAACACTTCACGTACCGTACATTCGTCAAAACATGCGCTTGGTTACGAAACTCTCTCCCTTCCCATGCCTATCCAGGAGCTTTCACTGTTCATTTGATTTACTTCTCGGTCACCCGTTTCACCGCCAGGAGGAGGTCGTACATCTCGCGCAGTACCGCCGGTTCGTACGTCCGTTGGTCAAGCGATTCCACGAGCGGAGTCATGATGTCTTTGATGCTTTCCACGTAAAACTTGGACGATTCTAACTTGTCCGCCAACTTGTCTCGGTTCTCCACTTTCTCGCTCTGACTCTCCAACTCGCGTACTTCTTCGACGTGCAAGTTCCGTACATCGTAAGGCAACTCCGGGCAAACCTTGTGTACATGCTTGCAGGCCAGCCTCTGCGTATAAAAATCCTCGCAGTCGCACGTGAAATTATCCTTACAGGCTCCACAAGCTTCGCATTTCTCAACGCAATCACAAAGCTCATCCGAATGGCTAATAACTCTGGCGTAGGCCCCCGTATCGGAATCCTTGACCCTCCACTCGTTCTCCGAGACAATCTCCACGTCGTCATCAGGAATCTGCTCCGAACTCTCGTGTCTATTATTGGTCTCCGCTAGGACGTTCTCACTCTGGATGCTTCTGTAAACGAGGTACTCCCTGAAGTCACTATCACTGGCGTAGTCTTCTAGTACCCTTAACACGGCTTCGACCTTCTTCTCACCTTCCTCGAAGACGTATCGCAAGACTCGGTGATACGAATCCAGGAAGATGTTGATCCGCACTTGGAAATGGGTCGCGCTAAAGCCTGCCCACTCGTTTGCCCGCGGAGCGAATTCCGCGGAGAAGTACGTCGCGAAGAGCTTGTTGCGTTTCTCCACGAAGTTCGAGAAGGTCTTGAAGCACCGTTGGAAGTCACCCTTATCCTTCAGCCGCAGCAAACTCCTCAGCAAGCAAAACAAGGTACAAAGCACGCCAGACGATACTCGGCCGTTGTCTTTGAGTTTCAGCTGCCACGCCTTCTCTACGTGCCAACTGGAAACTCGCCTCTCTGTGTTCCGCGCGTCAAACACCTTCTCCCACGCATTCCACGCCGAATCATCCAATTCACTCACAAACTCCTCCGTCCGGATCTCCCCCACCTTCTTCCGCAACTTCTCGAAGAACAGCCGATACAACATCTCATGTTCGCAGTCAGTCAGCAGAAACGCTACCGGATGACCGCGCCCACCTTCATCGAGAACCACCACCGTCGTTAACAGCAGATCGCTCACCTTATGCGAACTGTCTAAACAAACGCAATTTCCGCCATACATCTTAAACACGTTAATCTGCGACTCGAAAATAATTCCCATCGCAAAGCTGGCGACTTCTTCTCCAGTTTCCTCATCCAAGATCCCTTGTTTCTCAAAGAGGAAGACCGGGTTATACACCTGCAACGCCATCTTGCGAACCAATTCATCAATGCCTGTATAGTCCCTGTTATTCGCTCTGCGCGCCACCGCCAGGACCAAGGGAAGCTTCTGCTTAATGTTTTGGACGTCCTTGAGAGTAATACTGTAATCCCTGCATGCCCCATCTGCATTTTCTGCCGCTCGGTTCATACTCTCAACAATTTCCCGTTTGGTTAGCCCCGCTTGCAACTTATGGATCACTTCCTCCTGCACGTCTTTGTGCAGCCGGTTCCTTCGCGCCAAAATATCGTGCGGCACGTGGGTGAGACAGTAGCGCACCTCCACGGTCTTGGTCTCGTGGGGCACTACTGCAATGATGAAACTCGTGCAATGGCCGCCGGTACGACAGGAACCCACGCGCTTGGCCGCGCGTTTGCCTTCTGCGCGAGATTTATACGAGAAGGATCTGTTACACAAAAACGTTGTGGTGGTGCTGTATCTGTGCCTCGAGGAACCTCTACAGTTAACCAAGGACACATTTTGGCTCCTTTCAATGCCAATCTTCCAGGCCATAAAACTCTCATTGTCTGGGAAACTACGCTCTTCAATTACGCAGTTCATCCCGTGCTTCTGATTCACGTGGCCAATGTAATTTATCAATCGGGTTAACGTCTCCCCACATCCCTCAAAATAGCAAACTATCCGATGTGACAACTTTCGCATATTGGTATTGACCGCGCTCTTGGCTGGGGTTACCTCACCACCAGGGTTCGCAGATACAGCTGTACCGGTAACTATCGGATCGCCATTGTCATCCATCGTTACAACCACCGATTCCTTACTTGTTTCGGCTCCGACTTCCCTTACTGTGGGTGTTCCGGTAACTCCTGGAACGCTATCGTCCATCGTAACAATCATCGATTCACTACTTGATCCGGCTCCAATTGGCCTTATTTTGATGGGTGGACCGATAATTATCGGATCGCCACTATCATCCAACGTTACAACCACCGTTGTGAAACCTTCGTAATCTCTTTCGTATCTGCTTTTTCTTACTTTGGGAGGTCTTTCGCCCTCAGGGGCGTGTATGGTCGCCACGTGGCGGTTCAAGGTGTACTTCCTGCTGAACCCCGAACTGCACTGCGTGCACTTAAACAAGGGTTCGCGCGAATGGCAACGGGACTTCTCCAAGTGGATTTTCAAGTTGGATTTGCGGGTAAAAGTCGCATTGCACCACCTGCAAACGGAAAGCGCTGCGTCTGATTCAGTTATAGTCGACAAATCCAATGTTTCCGCGCGTTCCATCACTGGAACAAAGTGGTTTGGCGACCAGTCCTTACCTATCACGAGTCGGCCGCCTTTAAATTCGCAGGTGAGGTGAAAGTTTCCCGTCCACATCATCCTAATAGTTCCTGAATTGAGCGCATTTTGGGGCTGAAAAACGACATTGAAGTGGAAGGCCGGGTGATCGGATGCATTGGGATTGATATCAGGATACGGGTAAATCGATTCCACGGCCACGTTAAGCGCGTTAGCTAAAGCCGGGAACGAAATAATGGAGGCGTTTTCAAATTCCTTGGTTTGCTCCATGCAGTAGTATTTGACGGTTTTTTCGGCGTTTTTCACGCCGGTCTCGCTACTGGTGCCGGTGAAAGAAACGCGGTCGATGTCCACGCCTGAGAAATTGACCATTTGGCTGATTTGATCTTTGGAAAGAAACTCGGATTCGCGGGAGTAAAGCTCGTAGTTGGTGGCGAGTTCCACGACGACTCGACAGCGGATTTCTTCAGCGTAGTCCTCGCAGTTGAAGAGGGAGAGAGAGGCCGAGTTGTAGAAGCAGTTGCCATTGCTGGTGCTTTTGAGCGCCACGAAATCGCTGGTGAATTTCTCGGGGAAAACTTGGGTGGCGAAAGCTTCGATTTGGTTCAGCGCAATCGTGTCGGAAGGGATCAATTGGGTCGGTATGGCGAAGCGAGCGAATTGCTTCTTGTAAACCAGGCAGATTTGACGGAATCTTTCGAATCCGGACGAGGAAACGATGATTGGATCGTTAGAAACGCCATTTTGGGCGGTTGAAGGTAAACCGGTTACTTTCTGCAAATTGGCACGCCAGATTGCGAATTGTTTGGCTCTTTCTAAGGCCATGTCTCATTTGCCAGCACCAGGGTTTCAGAAAGGTGGCAAATTATAGCGCCAACAATGAAAATAACTTGAATCTACAGAAAGTAAACAAACAGATGCAAATTAGTAAATGAGATAATTGCGATAAAAGAGTGGGAATATGATAGTATATATATTTACCAGGGTTGAGGGGGTTGATGGGAAGAAATTTTAACACTCGAACTTCTCACAAATAAGGCGGAAAGTTTGAAAATTTAACAGGCTTTTGGAAGGCTTTTCAAAGCCACGTTGACAGATGAACGCCATACAAGTAAGGGACTCTGGACAGGGCAAGGTGTGCCGGGGCGTGGCTTAGCCAGCACGGAAAGAGTTACTGTTAGGCCCTAACGACAGTACGAATGGCTTTGCGGGCGGATTCCAATGCTGTAAATCTTCAATAAATTTATTTGGGTTGACAATTTTTGCAGACAACTTGTAGCACAACTATGTCCGGCTTGCCAATTAATCAAAATTAAATGAAGAATAAATGAAAATTGGAAGTTACAATACAAAAATGTTATTTGAAGAAAATTTGTTTGAATTTGTATAATTATACATAAACTATAGTTGTTAACGGCGGTATAATCATCAAATTAACGCCTTCCTGTATCACCTTGCTAGGAAAATAAGTAGCTTTAACTTCGGAAGGGAAATAGGACGTACATTTCATTGACAAATTTCTAGTTCCGGGATCAATGCAGTTTTCAATTGAATTTTAGCCTGCAAGCTATATTGCTTATTTATTATTGCTATGCTAACCAAAGAATCTAATTATGTTAAAAGCAACAACTGCTGTTTTGTTAAATGAAGCAACGTGTGTAACACGCGTGTTTATCTTATTTCACAGCACGATGTTACACAATATTCCTTCAAATTAGATCACGCCAATAAAAAGTTATACAATTTTCTATAGCGTGAATTTTCTATAGCGTGTTAGATCCTTGAACGAAGGTCCTAAGATGCATCCCATTACTTTCAAATTGCAGACTTCCTTTTACAAACGACGAGCTGAAGACTTGTACATACCATTTGTATGGAAGAATAATTAAGTTTACAACCACAAAAGTATGCCGATCACTTTCATCTGTGTTATCATCACCACCTGTCGTATTTCATAAAGGGTTTTTTTCCTAGTGAAAAGTCTTTCAAGTTGCCGATAGTCTTCCTGGACGTAAATCAGACACGGCACTTCAATCCAGTCAAGAATATAAATGCGACAGCTGAGACCAGAGAAAATTCATTCCTTTGGACTCAACCGCAAGGTGAACGCAATGAGTTCCAAGTTTTCCGTGGTGTTGGTAGCCCTGGTTGGGTTTTTGGCCCTAGCTTCCGCGCTCAAGCCAAACGGTAACGATGCTGACGGTGTTGGGCCCATTACAGTAGAACCCAGTTTGCTCGCATTCCTACTGAGTCAACAGCAGCACGTAAGTCAACCAGTTCCTTACAGTTTAGTTACTCGAAAATGTCTTAAATAAATTTCAAACGGGAAACGCTAGATTTCTGAACCCACCTCCGTAGAGCCAACGAAAAAGGATATGAGCCTCTGGGAGCGCGCAGTACTCTCGCGTAAGTCCTAACTTAACACACTTTCATTGACATTTTCAAGTTCCATACTCTCCGAAACCACCAGTACACTGTCTGTTTGTTGTTATTTTAGCTTTCAGTCGGATGGCCTCGTACTTGCGACAATTTGGGTGCGATAGTGCCGTTGTCCCGCCGTCCGTAACCTGTACCTGCGGCATCAAAGGAAATTCAACAAATACAGTACTATTCAATACTTCACTCTCAACTCACAATTAACTTGACTATCTTGGCAGTCGCGTATTCTAGGCGGCCAAGAATCTACCCTGAAAAAATGGCCCTGGATGGCCTATTTGTTGATGGACAATACTACGAGTTGTGGAGGTAGTGTGATCAGCGAAAACTGGGTCATTTCAGCTGCTCGCTGCTTCAAGTCTGTAAAGAGAGTCGATGTCTACCTGGGAATTAACGACATCAGAGTAACTGCCCTTCACGTACGTATAACTTATCTCTTGAAAAGATATAGAAATGGTTGTTTTTACGAAATGCATAACAGGTAACAACTGCCAACTTCACGATCCATCCGAGGTTCGACTCGTACACCTTCGATAACGACATTGCACTATTAAAACTGATTAAGCCGGCGCCTTTGAGTGCTGCCATCCAGCCCATTTGTCTGCCTTACAAGTTTGCCACAACGAATATTGCCGGACAGAATGCTACAGTGACCGGTAAACAAATCTACGATATGTTGTATTGTTACAGTACACAATGATACACTAATTTCCTGTTTTGCTAGGTTGGGGTGCTATCAGCGAAGCCGGCTCTAGTTCAAGTAAACTCTTGGAAATGACTGTCCCTATTTTGAACCGAACTCAGTGTTCAACGAGCCCTTTCCTGTATTCTATTAATCAAATCACGGATAACATGTTTTGCATGTACCGTCAAGCTGGTGTCGATTCCTGCCAAGTAATTTGGAAATTTAAGAATTTAGTTTGTTATTTAAGACATTCCGTAACTTGCTCTTCTTCGTCGTAGGGTGATACTGGTGGCCCTGTCAATTGGCAAAATGGAACGAACACGTACTTGGTTGGGGTAGTTAGCTGGGGAACTGGCTGCGGAAGAGCCACATACCCTGGAGTGTACACCAAAGTGACGAATTACCTGAGCTGGATTGATCAAACAACTGGTAAAATTTAAGGAAAACTTAAAAAAAAATCTTAATGAAATCTTTTGAATACCTTTACAGGCCAGACATTCTGCAATATATAAGTGCAATCTAATTGAGGCGAAAAATTTATCAAGAATTTGGAAGATCACAACAGACATTGTGAATAAATCGATTTGAGTCATGTAACTAATGCAATAAAATTGCAGTAAAGGATTGGGTTATAAAATGGGATAATACAATTGGGAATTATAAACCCAAAAAATATTGTGTTTGTCTTTCATAACCAGGGTTTTTAGCCATGATTGTTCCATGTAGGGGCAAATATTTTCGTTTCTGCTTCAGTATCTTTGTGGCGGAAAGCCCAGGGATAATAGCCTGTAGGCTTTCGCCAGTGGCATCAGTGCCTATTTTGGGATTTGTGGTTGATCGAAAAAGAATACAGTAGTTTTCGAACACTCGAATAAAACGGTCTACGTTACACTTGGTAAAGCGGTTACTACAGTATACAATTTCTTATTGCATGTGCCGTTAATTTTTAGTACTATTAAAATTATGGACTATGTGGAAACGCACTACAATTAAGTAAAATTTATGGAACAGGACGTCAGCTAATGAACATTATACGAGTTTACAGATTAGAAAGTGTAAGTAGCTCGCAACCGCAATTGCGAGTCTTCCATATAGTTAGGGCTTAGAATTCCTATTTTACACAACATAACGCTAAAGTATAACTGCGCAAGTTATGCTTGGTTTTATGTGTTTGGTATAGAAAACATATCCGTATAAAAGCACTTCACAAATATGTTTCTTTATAGCGTAAGTAAATAAGTTCTTGTTGCAATTAACTTACGGTTTGTTGTCTTTGTGTTACTTTACCCAACCCAAACTTATGCGACGCAACATGTGTAAATCGTACGAGTTAATAAATTATGCGCTGCAGGAATGTACGAGACATTCTTTAAATTCAAGAAAACAAATTAAAATGTTGGACCATGATTTATAGGTCAGTCATTCTGCAATATAGGTGTGTATATAATTAAGGAGATAAGTTCATTTAGAATTTTGAATATATCACAGCAGCTGTTGTGATTAAATCAACTTGAGTTATGCAACAACATCAAGTTAAATTGTATAAAAGGGTTGGATTAAGCAATTGTGAATTGTACAACCAATAAAACAAACTCAGTGTCCTTGCTACGGTGTGCAAAACGGTTCTGCCAGCTTATCCGGATTTCTGTGACTTTTCGAAATTACTTGGGAGACTTCACAAGTTTTGTTAAGTTAGTTAGGATTAGCTTAAGTTTTTGGAATTTATCTTTTACGTAACATAACGCTACTAAAACTCAATGAGTTAACTTCTATGGTTTTGTGTAGTTAAATAATACAAAGCCAATATGTTAATTGCAACCAGGATTTATTTGATTACGCAATTAAAGACAAACGTGTGAGTAATATTTTTATAGGGATGTCTCACCACCGAAGTTACGTAGTCGTCCTTGAAAGTCCTTCACGCTACTACAAAAATAATACAATTTACGACGCTATTGTCTGTTGAAAACGAGAGAACGCAACGAAACGTACAGCCCAGTCCCAGCACTTCCGAATTGTACACATCCTTAAAACAAGAATAGGTATAAAGTTTTTGTAATTTTTAGAAGCGAGTAATTTAGGACGTATAAAAGTAGTTATAACTATACTATTATACGTCCTAAATTACTCGCTTGTCGCTTCTAAAAATTATAGAAAATCTGTACCTATTGTTGTTTTGAGGATGTGTACAATCTTCTAAAATTTACAAAAAATATACACCTATTATTGTTTTAAGGATGTGTATAATTAGGATGGGTCTATAGACCCACCTGTCTTAACCTATGTAACGACGAGATCTGTCTTTTTCCAAAGTGGAGTTTCTTTCTTATGAATGTCTATGATGGTACGGGGACTGTATCAGGAACAAAAACGACTCCATAATTCACAACACCACAAAAGACAAATAAACTTCACAGAAAAATATTAGTGTCAACAAACAAGGAAAGCCACTTAAGACAACTCTTTCAAACTAGTCTCGCGTCTTTCTATAAATGCCCCTATGGAAAGGGGCTCTTCAGTCCTCCGCACGCAACTTCAATGCAATGCATTCCAAGTTATGTTGGGTCTTGTTAGCCCTTGCAGGGTTGGTAGTTCTAGCCTCCGCGGCAAACGACAACAACACCGATGGCATCGGACCCCTGCCGGTACCACCCGAGTTACTTCAGATCCTCCTCTCCCACCAGAGCGTAAGTTATTCGATAGTTAACTGCCATTGACTTATTATTTACTACAATTTTCTTTGTTTTCAACTTACTTTAGAACTGGGAAGCAGCCGCAACAGCAGCAGCAGAATCCCCAAAGGAAGCTAGTGTGTGGAGTCGAGTACTCTCGCGTAAGCCTTTAATTAATTTAGATTTTCAAGAAACATGTCTAGCTTTTGACGATAAATTCAAAACCAATACCATTTTGTGCTTTTAGCTTTCAGCCGGATGACCTCGTACCTGAGACAATTTGTGTGTAGCAGTACTAGCAATCCCACCCCTGCTCCATCTACAACTTGTAGCTGCGGAATTAAAGGACCTGTTAAGCATACTTACTTGCCAATCTTGGTATAGCTATTTGCTGATATCATTCGTTTATTGACAGAGTCGAATACTGGGAGGTCAAGCTGCTAGTGACAAAGAATGGCCTTGGCAAGCTTTATTGTTCATAGATGATAAGTATCTATGCGGAGGTAGCGTGATCAGTGAAAACTGGGTTGTTACAGCAGCTCATTGCCTCTATGGAGCAACCAAAGTATCCGTGTCTCTGGGGGTTCGCGTCGTTACAGATCAACCTATTCACGTAACGTCACGCCATCAGCCATAAGGCTCCCGTATAGTTATATAAGCTTTCTGTAGCACTGGGAGCACAGAATCACACTTACGCGAAATTTAACAGAAAGATTTGATAGTACTGTCACGCCCTAGTCACTATTTTATGGTATTTTTGAAGAAAAAATTATCAAATTAAGTGGACGGTTATAAAGTTATCCTGTTTGCTGTTCTATGCGCAGAAGCAATATGCGCGTTCATGTGCACCTTTGCAAAACGCTGACCGCCATCTAGTGGTAGCTTAGGTGTAGCAAGCTATGCTATACGGGAGCCTTAAGAGAATGGAAATTACCAAAACGAATAATAAATGTAGTGTATAATACCTTACATAGATGTCAGAAGGAACCATAACGGTACACTCGCAGTACAACCCGAGTACCGTCGATAACGACATTGCATTGATTCGACTGAAAACCCCGGCGCCTTTGAGTTCGTCCATCCAGCCGATATGTCTACCTTACAAGTACTCCTCAACTGATTTTGCAGGACAAACAGCTACCGTCATCGGTAATAGACTCGCTGCTCAGTGAAGACATTGAAAACTGCCACTAGACTAAATTTGAACTGTACAGGTTGGGGGACTACCAGCGAAGGTGGCCAAACGTCAACTCAACTTCTGGAAGTTTCGATGCCAGTGTTGAACCGAGTCCAGTGTACGACTTCCCCCTACTTGCTAACTTCAAGCCGACTCACGGATAACATGTTCTGCATGTACAGGCAACCTGGAGTAGACACTTGTCAAGTAACTTTAATGAAACTTTGGAAGCAATTGCTTTCGAATTAGAAAGTTGTTCTTTCTTAGGGAGATTCTGGTGGTCCTGTGAATTGGCAAAATTCAGCAGGCAAAACGTACTTGATCGGGGTAGTTAGCTTTGGAGTTGGCTGCGGAAGACTCAACTATCCTGGAGTGTACACGAAACTGACGAATTACCTAAACTGGATTGATCAAACAACGGGTATAACTATGGTTGAACCAAGTCATTTCTTTAACTATGGTTGAATCAAAAGTCTCTTCTATTAATAAAACATTAATTGAACTCTATTTACCTGTAGGTCAGTCATTCTGCAACATATGAAGATAACAGAGACCAATCTATTTTTGGCTTCAAGTTTGAAAATAATTCCGAGTTTCATGCAACTATAAATTAAATTGCAAATAGTTGGAATTCAATTAAGCAATACAGCATTCTTGATCAGAATATGTGGAGCAAATACTGTAGTAAGAGAGAATACATTGTCGAGAAAACGGAATAAATTTATGGAACTGGATGCCATCTAATGAAAATGACAAGTTTTCACATCAGAAAGTTTGAGAAATCACTTTGAGAAATTGCAATTGTGAAAGCAATAGGGCTTTTTCCAAATTCCCGAGCGACACGTAGGGGAGTTTTCAGTAACTAAGGATCCGCCATTGTACCCACCCAGTCCGGAACTTGCCATAAGACTTTCTGTTATTTTTTCCCTGTTTTTCTCACTAACTACAGCTTTAAATTTCACGAGTGCGGTACTGTTGTGTTCCTTTGTGCAAAGTCTTGTCCGGAAAAGCTTGGTAAAGAGAGCTAAGAGCCCCATGTATCTTTTCATAGACCACCCACTGAACCGAAGTTACTGAAGCAGTTTGCGTTGAGAATAAGGAGAGACATTGGACCAAGTTTTAGAGTAAGCAGATACAATACAAAATCGTAACTAGTCTATATTTAAAATTAAGGAATTTTCCTACGTAATTAGTTAACCAAAAAGATTGTAATTTGCTCAAAACCTTATAATCCGGATGACTTTTACAGCAACAAGTAGAACCCTAAGTCTGGAATACGGCTACTGCGGCCAGGTGTCTTACCTTCAACTTTTATTTTTACGTCTGAGAAGAGAAATATTCGTGCATGAGTTCTTCTGTAATCTGGGACAACTTTTCTATATATATTTTGACCACTTTTGGTTGTTGTTCTCACTAATAACAGGGAGTAAAAGCGAGAAACTAAACTATGGGGGCTTACGGACTTTCTACGAAATGGTGGGTACAATGGCGGATTCTTAGTTCCTCGGAGCTACACTAGGTGTCACTCGGGAATTTGGAAAAAGGTCTATTGTAGTTTGATTAAGCTATAGTTACGTTTAGCTTATCTGGTTTAGGAATTTAAATTTTACACAGCACAACGCTATAGTATAACTGCATAAGTTATATGTTTATTCTGTTATGTACATGTGTTCCCACATATGTTTATATTATTGCACAATAAACTAAATTCTTGTTGCAATTAACTTATTTTTTGGCTTTATTAGTATTGGCTATGCGTCATTTCATTACACAAATGCAACATAAACACCGCTACATGTGTACCATACGTGCCAATAAATTTGAACAACAGGAAGTTTCAAGAACATCTTTTAAATTCGACACAAAAGACACAACGGACAGAAGCCCTTAACTCCAATCAAGAATGGTATATAAATGCGATCGCTCATAGCAGAGAAAATTCATTCTTCCTGACCCAACTGCAACGTGAACACAATGAGATTCAAGTTTTGCGTGGTCTTGGTAGCCCTGGCTGGGTTCTTGGCACTGGCTTCCGCGGTCAACTTAAACCGAAATGACGGAGTTGGACCCATCCCTGAATTACCTACCTTTCTCAAATTCCTACTGGACCAGCAACAGCGCGTCGTAAGTCACCGTAGTTTCTTCTTATTTACTTACTGGAAAATGTCTTACATCAATTTCAAACATTAGAGACAAGAACTATTCCCCCTAGTGCCAGCGAACACGGAAGTGAGCCTCTGGAAGCTCGCATTGCTCTCGTCACTCTCGTGTAAGTTCTGGCTTGACTCAATTTGATTTACCTTTTCAACTTTCGCGTTATTCCAAACTACCATTACACTGTCTAATTTTTGTTATTTTAGCTTTCAATCGCATAGTCGCGTACTTGCGAACACTCATGTGTGATATAGCCGTTGCCCCGTCCACGACCTTTGCCCCGCCCATGACCTTTACCCCGCCCATTACCTTTTTCCCGCCCATAACCTTTGCCCCGCCCACGACCGCTGCCCCGACCACGACGGTTCTCCCGGTCACGACCGTTGCCCCGGCCACGACCGCTGCCCCGACCACGACTGTTCGCCCGGCTACGACGGCTGCCCCGGCCACGACGGTTCGCCCGGCTACGACGGCTGCCCCGGCCACGACCGCTGCCCCGACCACGACGGTTCGCCCGGCTACGACGGCTGCCCCGACCACGACGGTTCGCCCGGCTACGACGGCTGCCCCGGCCACGACCGTTCGCCCGGCTACGACGGCTGCCCCGGCCACCACCGTTCGCCCGACCTTTTTCCCGACCCTTTTCCCGACCGCGATCCCATGGCGTTGAGTCATGTAACTGCAGCAATAAGAAATGTATGCAAGGATTGGGTTAAACAATGGGATAATATAACTCGGAATTATAACGCGCCAATAAATCAATATCTATGTCCTTTATGATCACAACTGTACCGTTTTTTTAAATGATTATTCCAGGCATCATTATTTTCGTTTTTGCTTCGGCACTTGTGGTTACTACAATACATATAGTTATCATTATACTTGCCGTTAATCTTTGATACTTTCGAAATTCTGTAATTACCTCAGAAAGTATCTCAGTTCGTATATACATATATACAAGTTGACGGGACTGGAGGTCAGCAAATGAAAATGTCACGTTTGAACATCAGAAAGTTTAAGAAATCACTCGCGATTGCAATTGTTCGAACAATATCAGTCTCAACCGATCGGTTAAGTTAGTTAGGATTAGCCACAGTATACACACTGTGGCTTCACTCTTGGATAACAAGGGTCTCTTCAAATGGAAAGGTTTTCTACCGACTTTATCAGTCTCAACAGTAGATACACGTAAAAGGCCAGAATATGAAAAGTTATCACCTCCTATCGTATTTGAAAAAAGATTTATTTTCTAGCAAAAAGACTTCCAAGTATTATGCCTGGCAATAATCAATGACAATTGTAATTGTGGGACCTCAGTAGTTGGGTTTAGGAAATCATCTTTGACACATCAACGCTATAGCTGCAGAAAATATGTTCGGGTTTGTTTGGTACAGAGACATCGCTATCAAAATACTACGCACATATGTTTATTTTATTGTGTAATTAACTAAATTCCTGTTGCAATTATCTTACGGTTTATATTTTATTTCACTACACATACCCAACTTATGTGACACAACATGTGCGACGAACACGTTAAGAAATTATGCGCTACAGGAAGTTAGATTAACGTCCTTCAAGTTTGAAAACAGCAATAAAAATTAATAGAATTGCCTAAAGCATCTTTGAAAGAATTCAATAAGGAAATGATTAAGCTGAGGCTCGTAAAAGCGTTCCATAAACTTTATAATGGAAGACACTCTTTAAGTAAGAATAGCAGGAAGCTCGGAGATAAAATCTGTTTGGAAGAACAACTTTTTACAACAAATATGACGATAACCCTCGACCATCACCACTAGTCGTATTTGATAAAGGATTTTTTGTCTAGCGAAAGCCTTTCAAGTAGTCTTCCTGGACTTCAGCCGGATTCAGTCATTCAGTCCAGTCAAGAAAAATATAAATGCGATCGCTTGGAGTAGGAGAACCACTCCTCTGGACTCCACTGCAACCATCCGAAACCATCGTTACATACTGTGTTTCTTGTTACCCTTAGCTTTCAGTCGCATGGCCTCGTACCTTGCGAAAATTTGGGTGTGGTATAGTGCCGTTGTTCCGCCCACGACAGTTGCCCCTCCCCCAACCTGTAGCTGCGGTATCCAAGGAGCTACAACAAATACAGTACTTTTCAGTACTTCGCTCTCAACTCACAACTGAATTGACTATTTTGACAGACTAGAATCATAGGCGGTCAGAAACTACGCTGAAAAAATTGCCCTGGATGGCATATCTGCTAATCGACAATCAATTCCGTGCTGGAGGCAGTTTAATCAGCGAAAACTGGATCCTTTCATCTGCTGTCTGCGCCATGAGGGCCTCGAACATTGTTGTTTACCTGGGAATTAACGAAATCACAGTAACTGCCCCTCACGTACGTATACCTCTTTTCATCTCATAAAAAAGAGAAATAAACTGTCGTTCTTTACGAAATGCATTGTTAGGTGACATTCTAACGTTCTAATTTGACCACCTACGGTAACGACATTGCACTATTAAAACTGGCGCCTTTGAGTGCTGCCATCCAGCCATGGAATAAATGCCATGGAATGTTTATTCCATCCAAAATGGAATAAACACGTTCCTGATCGGGGTAACTTCCTTGCCGCTTTGCGGATACAACAATTATCCTTCATCAGTCAACACGAAAGGGTCAAATTACCTGAAATGGATTGATCAAACAACTAGTAAGATTTGTTCTGATTTCTTAATGGAGAGTAAATAGGTAAACTCGAATAATACACGCAAAAATTTTATTTTCCACTTTACTGAATAAGAGAGGTCTTTCTTGTGTAACCATGAGGTGAGGAATTAAGGAACAAAGGAACAACAATGAGGCAATGAAAAAAGGAACAGCTTTTCCGCCAACAAGAGGCTCCACCCAGTTACGTGGTGTGCGCCCCCTTTCTAAGCGGGAATTCAAATTTAAATGGCACAGTACATTCAATCATTTCAAATAAGAAAACAAATCCATTGTCAAAAGCTCGCTAAATTCACTAATATTCTTCATCATATCGTACTGGTCTCTGCACGCGTCGGCCTGACCGAGTACGATCCCGAACAAGATTTAATGAAACTTTTTTTATAAGAATCTTAATGGAATCTTTACTAAACCTTTACAGACCAGACATTCTGCAATTTGTAAGTGCAATGCAATTGAGGCGCCAAATCTATAAAGAATTTTAAAGATCACAACAGCAGTTGTGAATAAATTGACTTGAGTCCATGCAACTATATACAGCGTAAAAAATGTATGTAACGATTGGGTTAAAGAAATGGGATAATACAATTGGGAATTATACAAACCAATAAAATAAATTGTGTGTCCTTGACTTGACTGAACAGGAGGTCATTCAAATTGATTGTCACAGGCACAATAATTTTCGTTTATGTTTCGGTACTTGGTGTTACTATAATACATAGTTATTGTACGTACACTTGCGGTTAACTTCTGGACTTTCAAAATTCTATAAATACATAAGAAAAATTTGTAAGTGTCCCTATATAGTATCAAGAATTGTCAAAAAATAAGAAATCACGCAAGATCTTTCTTTAAAAAACTTTTAGTACAGTATACGTAATATTATATACATTGTAATAAGAAAATCACACAAGATGTTTCCGTTAAAGTACTTTTTATTATATTATTGTAAAATATAATTGTAAATATCGTGATGCAATTATTTGTGATAGATAAGTATAATTGCGAATAAATTTATGGAACTGGATGTCATCTATTAAAAATGACAAGTTTTCACATAAGTAAGTTTGGGAAATCACTTTGAGAAATTGCAATCACGAGAGATTTGAGTAGTTTGATTAAGCTATAGTTACGTTTAGATTAGCTTTAGGAATTTATATTTTAGTTACGGTATAGTAACTGCATAGGTTATATTTATATATTCTGTTTATGTGTCCCACATATGTTTGTTTTATTGCACAATCAACTAAATTCCTGTGTTGCAATTTTGTCACTGCATTACAAAAATTACAAATGGCGTCATTTCATTACACAAATTCAACATAAATACCGCAACATGTGTACCACACGTGCCAATAAATTTGAACAACAGGAAGTTTCAAGAACATCTTTTAAATTCGACATAATGGGACAGAAGCCCTTAACTCCAAAAAAGAATGGTATATAAATGCGATCACTCATAGCAGAGAAAATTCATTATTCCTGACACAATTGCAACGTGAACGCGCAATGGGATCCAAGCTTTACCAGGTCTTGGCCTTGGTAGCCCTGTCTGAATTTTTGGCCCTAGCTTCCGTGATCAATTTGAAGCGAAATGACGGAGCTGGACCCATCCCTGAAGAACCCAACGTGCTCAAATTCCTACTGGACCAACAGCGCGACGTAAGTCACCATAGTTCCTTCTTATTTACTTACTGAAAAATGTCTCACATCAATTTCTAATATTAGAGAGATTGCACGCCCGTGACCGTTGCACCGCCCACGACCGTTGCCCCAACCACGACCGTTGCTCCGCCCACGACCACTACCCCACCCACGACCGTTGCCCCACCCACGACCGTTGCCCCGCCCACGACCGTTCGCCCGCCAACAACAGCTGCCCCGGTCACGCCCGTTCGTCCGGCCACGACCGTTGCCCTGCCCCGCCCACGACCGTTCGCCCGAACACGACAGCTGCCCCACCCCCGACCGCTGCCCCGACCACGACGGTTCGCCCGGTCACGACCGTTGCTCCTCCCACGACCGTTCGCCCGGTCACAACCGTTGCCCCAACCACGACCGTTACTCCGCCCACGACCACTACCCCACCCATGACCGTTCGCCCACCCACGACCGTTGCCCCTCCCCCGACCTGTAGTTGCGGTATCCAAGGAGCTCCAGTAATTTCATTAAATACAGTACTTTTTAATACTTCGTTCTCAACTCACAATTGACTATTTTGACAGCCTCGTATCGCAGGCGGCCAAGAAGCTCCCCTGAAAAAATGGCCCTGGATGGCCTATTTGCTAGTGGACGATCAAAACGGTTATGGAGGCACTTTGATCAACGAAAACTGGGTCCTTACAGGTGCATTCGGAGTAGCTTATTCTACTAAAGTCGTTGTCTATCTGGGAATTAATGACATCACAGTACCTGCCCTTCATGTACGTATATCTCTTCATCTCCTAAATAGATAAAGAAGTATCTGTTCTTTACGAAGTGTATTATAGGTAACAAATGCAACGACCTTTACACATCCGATGTACGGTGGGGCCACGAACGACATTGCACTATTAAACAGGGCTGCCCAGAGGGGGGGGCGGGTGGGGCGATTTGTCCCGTGCCCCGGCTGTTTGGGGGCCCCACCTTGGATTTTTTTTGTACACAAAAAACTGCTCAATACTTTTTTTTACAATTTGTTATGTGCACGAAAGGGGCCCCCATTGTAGGATCGCCCCGGGCCCCGTCTAACCTCTGGGCGGCCCTGCTATTAAAACTGGAAACACCGGCGCCTTTGAGCGCTGCCATCCAGCCTGTTTGTCTGCCTTTCAAATTTTCCGCATTCGATTTTACTGGACAGATTTGCTACAGTGACCGGTAAACAAGTCCAATATATACTTACATTTACATTCAGTGCCGAGAAAGCCTTACTTGTGCCCTGGGGGGCGCTTTAAAAATTGCGCATTTTTTCCAAAGCAAAAAGAAAAATATTCGAGTCGGCTAGAGCGTCTCTGTAACTTTGGCGCACAGAGCGGATGCCTCTAAAACTCGCAACCTTTAACCGGCACTGGTTACAGTACACCAGGGTACAATTATTTCATGTTTTACTAGGTTGGGGGAGTATCAGCTCACCCGGCACACAGACGAATAAACTCATGGAAGTGACAATGCCTATTCTGAATGAAGTCCAGTGTACAACGACCCCTTTTCCGTATTCTAGTGATATGATCACGGATTCCATGTTTTGCATGTATAGCCAAGATGGCGTCGGTGCCTGCCAAGTAATTTGGGAGTTTGAGAATTAGGCTATTGTTTAAGGCATTTCCTAACTTGCTCTTTTTCTTCTCTTCTTAGGGTGATCAAGGTGGTCCAGTCAATTGGGAAAATGGAATAAACACGTACTTGATTGGGGTACTTTTCTGGGGAGGTTGCCAAATGGACGGAAATAATCCTGGAGTTTATACCAAAGTGACGCCTTACCTGAGCTGGATTACTGCACAAACTGGTAAGGTTTAAGGGAAAACAATTATACGCATTTTAAATAAATATTTCCGGTACCTTGGCAGGAGCATCATTCTGCAATTTATAGGTACAGTGCAATTGAGGAGACAAATTGCTTTAGAGTTTTGAAGATCACCACGGCTGTTGTGAATAAATCGACTTGAGTCATCTAACTACAGCAATAATAAATTTATGCAAGGATTAGGTTAAACAACGTTATGATTTATATAACTGGGAATTATAACACACCAATTAATCAATCTCTATATGTTCTTTATCACAACTGAACTGGGGTTTTTAAATGATTATTCCAGGTATGATTATTTTCGTTTTTGCTTCGGTACTTGAGGTACAATACATAGTTATCATTATACTTGCCGTCAATCTTTGATACTTTCGAAATTCTGTATTTACCTAAGAAAATATCTCAGTTCGTATATATATATATATATATATATATATATACGAAATTAATCAGCTTAATACTGTGCTATTTTCCCAAAGCATGGAGAGTCGCTAAAATTCTCCCTATCCCTAAACCAGGGAAAGACGACTATTCTTCCCATAAGAATTTTAGATCAAATGCTCTTCTATCTCATATTGGCAAACTACTAGAGAAAATAGTAGCCCTTAAAATTAGAACTCATCTGGAGTAAAAAAATCTGCTTTCTAAAAATCAGTGGGGCTTCAGACAAAATAAATCTACTATAAACGCTATATTTAGGGCTGCGGACGAGGTACTAATGGGATTTGATCAAAGGAAAATAACAAGTGCTTTGCTACTAGATATAGAAGGGGCATTTAATAATGTAATACACAAAAAATTTATAAAGAAAATTGAAAAGAAAAAGGTCCCTTATTATCTAGTACAATGGCTTAGTTCTTTTTTGGAAAACAGGGAAGGCTACTCGTTTTTTGGACT
>JAGJRO010000440.1:0-32174 GCA_022832285.1 Lepidurus apus apus | reverse complement strand
GAAGGAGAGGAGGGGAGTGCACCGGTAACTAACAACAGACCCTTTCGATAAACTTGAGCCAGTGGGCGGAGCCTTGTTTTCGAGGCGTTACACCATGCATTCTTCGATGTTGATCTCTTTCATCACTGTACCCAAGGCGAATCCCATTATTGCATCGGTCCAAGACTTAGCTATCCGTTTGCCCATAAAACCTTCCACGGTGTACTCCTCACTTCTTCATGAGATACTCAAAGTGAGACCAAACATATCTAAAACAAACTTAAGAAAATTTCCTTGGTCGTATATTTAGATAACTGAGGAGGATACTCTCAAGCGCATGGTTAAGGTTATGGGTAACACATCAGATTCGGGATATTACGGGAATAGTTGGAGCCAAGGTGGAACCCAGGTTCTCCAAGGCACTCATGCTTTTATAGATGTATACTTTTAAGAAATCTATGGATAAAATCCCTTACCTAGAGTCGTTCTTCCTAATAGAGATTCGAAGCGTTGAATTCTTACATGGCATTTGACTTCAAAGCTACGAGGAAATGTCGCTTAATGGTTACCACCGATTACATTGAGCCCTATATTACGGTGCTCTTGTTTAGAAATAATTTCGCCTATACAAAAATCTTCGACAGATTGTAAGATCTCATAGGAAAGCTAGTTTTTCCTAGTGATTAACTTGCTTTTGAATTCAGGCTGCTCAGGATGTCTGCAACTGGACTGCGAAGTTACTGGGATCAAGCGTTTATTCCGTATAACCCCTGCAAACCTGGCGATATAATTACACCCGATACAGTACTTACGAACTCTGGGTTAGGAACAGCCTACCTAATTTTGGCAGGCGGCGTCGTTCTAACTTTGTTAGCCTTTATTGCTGAAAGAATACGTTTTAAATCAAACTAAAATGGTATATTTATAAAGTATTTCGTTTTAACCCTTCATTCATTAGTTCCGAAACTGAAATAGTAATGTAGAATTTATTTGGAGCAATAATTTAAAGAAAATATGATCAGATCTGAATAAGTGTATATTGACAACATTACTGGCAGAAGGAATTACATATTATGTGCACACATCCAGAGAAATATTGCACCGGATTTACCAATGTTATCAACAAAGTAGGTAGAAATATACCCGTATCCGGACATACATACATACCGGAGCAAACATACCGTTGCCATGGTAGCTATGCAATTAACAGACAAGAGCTTTATTATACCTGCTCCCATATCACTAAGGTTATTTAATATACTTATTATGTAATATTCTTCAATAGAATATCGAGATTATAAGGTGTTATTTTAGGCGATCCATAGTTTTATTGTTTAGTCCGGCCATCTTTAAAGCCAACAATATTTCAGATGTCGTGGTTAAATAGACAATAAGTTTCGTGGTTAGTTTTGACATTTCAGATCAGTTTTCCTCATATTTATTAAAACTAATACATCTTCTCTCCCCTACAGCATCAATTGCGTTTCAATCTTAGGGTTACTTTGGGTGGGTGCACGAATATAGGGTCGCGCCAAGCAAGTCGGAAACATGAACGAATGCCATCAAGTTCGCAATTTATTTGGTCCACAGATTGAGTCGTCAATAACGAATTACGCTTTCTGCAATTTCCTTAAACACACCATCTGCCAAAACTTGCATATTCCCCCCTATAAAAGGACTTCCCTATACTTTGGCATTACGCAGTTCGAAGTCGCAACCATGAAATTCAAGGTGGCTTTTGTGTTTTTCACTGTTGTGGTATCCAACTGCTGTTATGCAGTTGAAGAAGCTCTAAGTAACATAGCTTGTCTTGTTTTACTTATAGCTACTTCTAAGATTGGCTACTGTCTGACTATTGTCTAGGGAAATTAACCATTTTACGGGATGAGAGTGCAAACTTACTTCCACAGAATCTGCAAAACGTTCTTGAACTCAGTTTAAATAATCTGAAAAACAGGTTTAACTTGAAAATCTCGCTAGCTACCTTACACCCAAAGAGTAACTGCTATTAGAGTCTCTTAGAATTGTATTAAACTTTCCAAATTATAGGCGGAGTGAACTACGAGTCCCTGTCACGCACAAGTAGCGTAATTGTAATAGCGGGTTGCCGAATGAGTCAGATTGTGGCAAAAAGAGTCGCTGCAGGTCAAAATACACCGTTCTTATTTATCGAACTGGAGCCCTGCAAATTTCCCACCAAAATTTTGAGTTTCCCCTTAACTTGGGCAGAAGTATACATTATTTATCCATTTAATGTATCCATCATTTTTCATGTGTATAACAATACTTTCCTTGTTAGGCTAATCTCCGTTGCTTTGTCGCAGCTATCGAACACTGGGTGCAATCACGTTTTTACAACAGAGAAAGCGAGTTAGGGAGGGTTCGCAATGAAACTGCAATAAGTAGCACCCTTTCATTTAGCAATTTACTCCCTGAATACTGCGATATCGGAAATTCGTACGCGTTGACGTCATCAGAGGAAGCTGGAAGGAAATTTATGAAGGACAAGACCCTTCTTGCTGGAATTTTACTTGTAAGTACCTGAAACAAAACCTTAAAATTACCTTTTTTATATACTAAAAGATGGTTAATGAACAGCAACCTCCTTTCGTTTTAATGACTGGTCACGGCAATGGCCGTTTCTCGTATTTCGGCTCCTACATGGAAATTTGCAATACATTCTCTCAACTATTGCAGTTCAAGTAACAACTCTAACAAAAACGTACCAGATATCAAAAACGCAAAATATCTTTTAAGCTATTCACTATATTATCCTGTTGATGGGGAAACGTGGGAATATGTAAATATTGCTTTAAACGAGCAGAAGGTATAAAGTTCATACTTACTCAAATAATGCAATTTGATTAATAACAAATGTGTTATAGTGACAATATCTTTATTTTTTTCTGTAGATACTAGATTTCCTGGTAACTCCAACCTATATTTCGCCTACTTATGGCATGGAATTTTCGACCAATGTAATACTTTCGAACGTAATTGTATCTCACAGTCATTTTACTATTTTAATTCCGTCGCCCAAAATGGCACGTGACCTGGGTTCTAGTTTCCGCCCCTTTGCTTACGAAGTAATTCTTGTCTTTTTGTAAATTTCACGGCTCATTAGTGAAACTATATCTTATTAGGTGTGGCTTTCGCTTATGGGCTCAGCTTTTGTAATCGCTTTACTCTTGTGGCTTTGCTACACCCCAGGAACAGATGGGACTAATCCTACAACTTATTCAAACCAGCTTCTCTACACCTTAAGCATTCTGATTTGCCAAGGCAAATATCGCCCTTGTCTTGTTTTCTTTTTAAAATATGTCAACTCTAGAAATTGTTTTGTAAAAGTTTCTTCATTATGCAGCTGGCAATTGTCCCGCCAACAAAGTCCACAATCGAGTGGTGGTAGCAGCATGGTGCTTGACTTCGGTTATCTTCGTCTATACTTATTCTTCAATGCTGATCTCTTTCATTACCGTACCCAAGGCCAAACCCATTATTGATTCCGTCCAAGATTTGGCAAACCGTTTGCCCGTAAAGCCTTCCACAGTTTACTCCTCTTTACTTCGTAATGTACTACAAGTAAAGTCCTCTTTATTTTATTAGCAAATTTTAGGATAAACTCTTATCGTGATATTTAGAGAAGCAAGGATAAATCTCTCGAAGGCCTGAATAAAGTCATGGGAGATTACGCAGACTCGGGATACTATGTTAATAGTTTGAGCGAAGGTGGAACCCAGGTTCTCCAAGGCACCCATGCTTTTGTAGATGTATAGTTTAAGAAAGTAGCAGATTCAAATCTTTAATTTAGAGTGTATTGGTTATATAGAGATTGGAAGCTTTAAACTATTTCATGGCGTCTGATTTCCAGTCCACGAGAAAATGTCGCTTAATGGTTACCAACGATTATATTGAGCCCTATATTACCTTGTTCGAATTTAGGAAGAATTTCGCATTTACAAAAACGTTCGATAGATTGTAAGTTCCTGTAAAAAGCAGATTTTCCCTTTTAACTATAAAGCGTTTGAGTATCAGGTTGCTAATAATGTCTGCAACTGGGCTGCGAAATTACTGGGATCAAGCGTTTATTCCGTATAACCCCTGCAAACCTGGCGATATGATCAAACCCGATACAGTACTTACGAACTCCGGATTAGGAACAGCCTACCTAATTTTGGCAGGCGGCTTCGTTCTAACTTTGTTAGCCTTTATTGCTGAAAGAATGCGTTTTAAATCAAACTAAGATGGTATATTTGTATACGCCATTCATTTCAGTAAGGTACTTTCCAAAGTTAGACTACGTTTTAAACAGTGGAACGTAACTTTATTATTTTTTTTTAATTTTTTTTTTAATTTGAAAACTGGTAAGCAGGAATTTGTTTAAACCATTCATTCATTGAAAGACACTACGGTATAAAACGCGGCTATCGTAATGCGTAAAGTGTAATTTAGTTATAGTGCGATTAATAGAAACAAAACATCAATACATTTATCTTACAATTAAACAATTTCTTTCAGAGGTACATTTCCTATATCTATTTTATAATCCAAAGAAGGACAAGTCTCAAAAATACATCATTGCTTGCAAATTTTATACACATTTTCCCGCATGATAAAAACCATGAAAATGTCAAAAATGGCTCTTCAGTGTGTTCTATTTGGTTCACCCCAAAATTAAAAACGCCAATACATTGTGAAATAACCACAGATTTTTTATATTGGTTGCAACTTGCAAAATGTCGTAACTAACTGGACGTTACTGCTATTAAGTGCGACCCATTGTTATTTGGAAAAGTGAATTTTGTATGTGAAGTTCGAATAAAAATAAGTTAAAACCAACAAATGGCCTCATAATTATTTTTGAATGATTTCGACCCGTAAAATTAACAAAGGATTTGTATTACATTTTAAATGCGTACAAAGAAATAAAATATAATAAGATAAGGATGGTAACATCATATTCCGTACATTGTATTGATAGAAGTTTCAACACACTATACATAAAACCGTATGACCGAGTGGATAACGCGCGAGCCTTGTGATCAAGGAGTTCTCCGTTCAAAGCCCGGTCGAGGCAGTTTATTTCTTAAAAAAAACGAAAATAAAATGGCTTCCATTCTCTGAAGCTTATCCCCGGCAAGGTGCCTATTCCTATATTCGAAATTGTGTAGCTTCGGCATCACGAGCTCGAAAATCGGGGATAGGAAACCGACCAGGTTTGTAGGGAACAGGGAAAGGGGCGAGATTCAATTTTTCACGATTTCTGAAGGGGGCCTTGTCTTAAAGATTTTCGATTCTTATAAATCGAACAATATATGGAACACTATCGACTTACAATGTAGACCAGCTTACTTCATATGTTGCATTTATAGAAGTTTCAACACCGTATAAATATAAGCGAATGACCGAGTGGACAAGACGCAAGCATTGTGATCGGAAAGTCGCAGGTTCGAAATCCGGTCGAAGCACTTTATTTCGTGAAAAAAGCGAAAATAAAATGGCTTCCTTTCTGTACTTTATGCCTTCCCGGCGAGGTTCTTATTCCTATATTCGAAATTATGTAGCTTCGGCAGCATGAGCTCGAATATCGTGGATAGGAAACCGAGCAGGGGAGTTGGGAACAGGGGAAAGGGCGAGGCTCTCAATTTTTGACGATTTCTGAAGGGACCCCTTGATACAGCATTATTCCTTATGGAGAAAAGCCCTGAAAAAGCTTTCCCAGCTCGAAAAGAAGCCACGCCCCTTTCAGCGGATTTTTTGAAAAATCTCACAAAAATTTGCCATATTTTCGTTTTTATTTCAAAATTACAAATCGTACGACAAAAATGAAATTTTTGTGCAAATAGATTTTACGGGGAACGTTTTGGTTACAACAAATGAGCAAATAAGGAATTACGGAGGGGAGCCAAAAATCTAATTTGCATAGCTTTAGAATCAAATTTTTGGAGGTAAGAAAAGTCACAGAACAAAACTTTCAACAAATTTGGAAAACAGAACTTGAAGCAATGTTTTGGAAGGATAAATTTACAAGAAAAGCAGAAAAATTGGGAAAATAAGCGTTACAGTTCTACTCAATTCTCAAAAAATTACTATAATACACAAAGTCGAAAACAAAGGCTACTAAGCTAAACTCCGGGATCCTTCAAATGTGCCAATCTTGCCTAAAAGTACAAAAGCCGCAGTTAGCAGGGTTAATAATTGAAACGTAATGCATATAACCCACCAGATTCAGTCAGAAGATCCATTGGTTCACGAAAGTAGCAACGAATCTTATGTATAGGGTCGTACAAGTCTTCTTCTCTTCCTATTTATCCAAATCAAAAACCATTGACGTTAAAGAGTACCTAAGTGAAACACATTAGGTTTGAAAGTAATATAAAAACATGGCAGGTTATATATTTACCAATAGATCTCAGCGCGTTCAAACTGCACAATCCAACAACTACAATCTTGATCCTGGTACAGCAATCTTGGCCGAGACACAAGGACAATTGGACAGAAGAACGAAATTACGTAACTAACCTTCTCAGTAGCCAATGGCATATCGAGTTGAAGAAATATCTGCTTATTGGTTAACCACACAGAGACTAAAACCATTTCTATATACCCCCGGTTTTTGGGAATCTGAAAATACCTATTTTTTGTGGGGTACCCCCGTTTTTGGGAGTCTTGATTTCTGACAAACTAACTTGATTTCTTGATTTCTGACACCATTACTGACAAATCCGCTGAAGACTATTCCTAAAACAAGTAATTACTTTTGATATCATCAGAGTTAATGTTGTGGTACCACCGCAAGTGATTTAAAATGTGGAGACACGTTCTATGTTCAACTGTCAATTTAACACCAAACAACTGAATTTACGAAGGACATAACAATAAATTACAACGAAAATAATCACGGCTTAACATAGCGTCCATTAAAGAGCAAGAGACCGGAAGGATTATGACGCACAGCATATAAAAACGCCCTATTTATAACTAACGACTCCGCCCCTTCCACGCCCCCAGTTTGAGTGTTCGCCCAATCCTCTTTCAACCCGATTTTGATTTGATTCACTTGCGCTACGTCAACCAAATGCAAAGGAGTACCTGTTTTAGCCAAACCAGAGAAATCTGCCTTATCGGGATCAAATAAGGTAGCTAATCCCGGACTATCCGTCCCTGGTTGAGCTCTAACCGCCATAATTGACCTTCCTAATTGCAACTGATTCTTAACTGACAACTGAGGGAATCGCACATTCAACGCCCGAGGCTGTAGGCTCTTCAACAAACTATCCCAGGTGCCATTCCTGCTCGCTAAACGCTCTTCCAATGCGTGTAAACCTGGTCCGCCAGCGTCGAATTTTCCTAACGATCCTGGCAAGACCAAGATCAGACTCAACGTCGCTTTATTCCAAACTTCATCTCCTGTAGGTATCGCCACAGCCGTGGCATCCAGATTTGGGTCATACCTACAAGAATAAACGGTTAAGATTAATTCAAACCAATTTTAGGCCGCAAAACCGAAAAGTAAACTAACCCAGCCATGAAGATTCCTTGGCGCGAAACGGCGCTTACGGATACGACTCTGCGCGAACTGACCTGCGCAGATCCAGGTAACGCAAGATAATCCATTTCCCCGCCTTGACCATCGGGAAAGTTTATCTACAAAATATGTGAAATTTATGTGTCTATCTACGGCTTAGAATTTAGTAATTTAAAATGTAGAGATTGTAAGCAATTTTTAATAAATCCGCTGATCTTATTACTTGAAGAAAACTGGAAGATAGTAAGCCTAGGGGTGGTCGAAGTTTAGGAATGTCTCTATCCGAGACTGTGGCTGGAATTGATTGTGTTTTGAGTAAACTGGAGATGAGCTGCATGGCTGCACGTCTTAAAGTTGTCGGACTGTCTACTTCTGCTACGGTTGCGCCGTATAGAGTTTGCAAACGCGCACGGTAAACGTCTAAAACAGGACTTCCTTCATCCTAAACGGTTAAAAATGGAAAATTTAGCTCAGGAGATGGTTCGGCAACGTAATCTTACGGTCTGGAGGAATAGTCCATGCGCAAACGAAGCCACTTGCGGCACTTCTTGCGCAACTTGGCGTAAATGCAAGTGAGGGTTAACTGTAGCCAAGGCATCTAACCCTAACGCTGCGTCTAAAGCGTCTAATGAAGTGCTCCGAGCGCCCAAAAACGCCATTCCTAAAGTCAAAGTAAGAAAATCATAAATTCTTCTTGTGCAAATGCTATTTTTAGGTTACCTAACGCAGAAATAAGACTTATTGGCGACATCACTATCGAATCATCACCAGCGGTACTTGACAACTTGCTCCAAACCTAATTAGAAACAAATAAAATTCCATTAAATTCTATCTAAAATAATTCCGAAAAAATTGGAAAGAAATTTGGACAACACTTTTTAGGAAATTACAATAAATTTGCTAGCTAATTACTTCAAAGAAATATACACAATTGTAAGAAATTTGGTTAAAATTGAAGGGATTGTTATTGTTATTACCATTGGAATGCATTGGAAATGAACTGAAGACTTTGAATTTAATGGAATTGAAAAACGCCGGATAGTTACCTGCCACGACAAATGATTGGCTGCGCTGGTTAGTGCCCTTAATTCGGCCACCTGGCGGTCTGACGTCACCAAAAGTCCTCTATTATACGTAGGAGCAGGTCCTAAGCTGATCAACTCTTCTTCATGATGATGGTGATGATGGTGATCGTGGTGGTCATGATGATCATGATAATCGTGATGACCATGATAGCCTTCCACTGGCCAAGCCGCGTACTGGACCGGTTTAGGCTCCGGTTCTGCCCCTTCTAGTAAATGCTCAAACTCGCTTTCTTCCGCCAAAGGCGTCGTGAGTACAGTTTCCGTGGTAACTTCCACGCTTTCTACAGTGGTGACAAAAGCATCGTCACTTTTGGGTGCCATTTCTGGTTGTGAACGCACGAAAAGCTCCACTGGACCTTCCTCGACGTTGTTAGGATGGTCGGTAGATGGCGCGAAGGTTGTTTCGGGAGAAGCGATGGTAGTGGTGCCTTCGGTGGCTGTGGTAACCATTGCAGGCTTAGGCAGGTTTAGAAGTTGCGCCATTTCCGAGGCCATGATGGTTTTAACGGAGGAAACGACGCTGGCGACGTTGGCCGGGGGAGGCGCGATGGAAGAGGAGGAACCAAAGGCGAGTAAGTGAAGAGAATCGGACTCGACAGATAAAGGTACTGCCACACGCCGGGCTAATAAAGCCTGAATTTCTTGTAAAGTCAATAGCTTCGGCGCTGATCCGTTAACTTCGTTAGGAACAGAAACCTCGAAACGCTCTTCAGCTTCATTAGTTTCGTTTCGAATGCTCCTCCTACGAAGTAACAACGAAAGATCACATTAGCGCTTTGAAGCCGTAGAACTCGCTGAGAAAGTAACACAAAGAACGAAAGTACTGTTCTACAATTATTCGATAGTTCTCGCTACTATTATTCACAAGTCTGTTTAAATCAATTTCGTAGATTTGTTTTTGCAAAATTTCATTACATTTAAAACATTTTATAAACAAGCCAATATTGCAAAGCTTTACTGTCAAGGTTCTTTTCTTTAACAAATTACTAATTTTTTCAAAGTAAAACAGAACGACTTTGGCTTAATCTTTCTAGTTTTTCTTAAATTCAACCCGTAAACATCTTTCGCTTCAACCGTCATCCCATCTAATTCCCGAGTCTCAAAAATAGCTTTCCTAAATTAAACCCCACTTTTTCTAAAAGATTTCTGCAGAAGATGGTTAAATTCAATTCGATTACAAATCCATTAAATCAAAATTCAATTTAACTAAAATCCAACTTACCGCTCAAAAGGCGTCGCAACCGCAATTCCCACAAGACAAATCCATAGAAACGTCTTCATCCTTGCGAAGCACCTTTCCTACTAACTCAACAATGGAAATGCAGCTCTCCACTTCCTGCTGACGCAAAACCAGCCAACCAGCCTAACCAAACCTTCTAGATAACGGTCTCGTAACGTCCAGAAGTCCTCTTCAATCCTCCGAGTCCACTGACCAAGGAACTACAGCCTCTATCCTTCTCATCTATCCAAACTCCCTAAAGCATGAAAAAAAAGATTAAAAAATGAAGCAAAAAGTTTATAATAAAAAGCAAAACTGTAACAATAGATATAACAAAATGCCCTTCAGCTCCCACGGCAGGTAACAAGCACCCAAACCGCAGGTAATGAACTCTTATCATCAAACAACCGACCCAAACCACCCTAAACCCCCCTCCCCCTCCGCCAGAGGGCACAAGCTTCATCTTGCGTGTTATTAACCACAAGGTCGTTCAATTGACAATGAGTGACAACTTCCGGTTCACCTGAGGCAGAACCTTTTCATCTTTATAAGACATAATCTTACCCGACTTCTTCTTGAGGAACAAAGTACAAATCAACCGAAAATTCAGTATGTATGCTTTATAAATGATGTAGACTGCGGGCAGAAATGAAAACTGGATGGTAACATAAGGATAAAAGGTGTCCCGAGCTAAATATTTGTATTTGTAATGTTTTAACAGCTGTTCTGGTGGCAAGAAACATCCTTTCAAACGTCTTTAGGATGTTAGAAAGGAGAATTCATGCCCAATTTGGTGCCAAATTCCAAACGTGCTCGTTTCTGCAACCGGACGTTCACCCTAAAGTAGAAAATTCCGAGGAAAGCATTAGCCTTAGCTGAATTTTTCTTTTTTTTGTTTTGTTGAAAAGAAATGGTTCCGGTCACCTGATTTCCTGAATTTTGATCAATTCGTTGATGAGGAGAAGCAAAAAGGGCCAAGCAACCGCGCTCAGCAATACGTATAAAGGAATTCGTGACGTCACCTCACCCGTGAACTTGACTGTCGCGCATAGATAAACGATTTGACTGGTCAATCTAACAAAGAAATTGACTTCGTTGAGGAATTACGTAACAAAAAGCAACACTATGTGACAAACTCACGCCAAAATTGCGTTAGAGATCCACAATTTGTTTTTGAAAGGATTTCGTTGCCACAAATGGTCGTAGCGGTGGATTAAACCCAACGATATGACCATTAGACACAGCAAGAAGAGAAATGCGATCCCGTGTTGGACTAGGTAGTATTGACTCGCCAAATCTGGGTCTTCTCGTGTCCAGCCGCCCCATGTTTCGTTTCTCGCGTTCAAATAAACCCAGGTACATTCTTCCTACACCAAAAAAATAAAATAAAAAATAATACCAAAAAATACAGTTCAAATAAAATTCAGTAATATTAAAAAATAATAATTCCTAAAGCCACTTTCAAAACCTAGAGAGTTGAGACCAGTTTAGAGAATTTACAACTTAAGTTATAATACCTACAAAATTTTCGTTTTAATTCTACAAATATTAGCAGATTCAAGCGAAAATTAAGAAATCTTTCAAGGAATAGCTCTGAAGTTAATAAAAAAATTACCTGTTGGGAAAGGCAGAGCTCACGGAGGGTTAAAGTGAAGGTCAGCAGCAAAACCAGGATCGACGGAACAAATTTGCCTCCGTAACTCCAGAGCATTAACGTGAGAACCTGGGAGATATGATAGCAAAATGAAATAAAATAAATTAAGGCCATGAACTTGATAACCTTTCGGTTCTTTTCATAAGCGTGTCATGATAATTAAAAGAAGATAAAATAGAACACGGAAATGGAGCAGGAAAAATGACGAAGACTTTACATGTCGGTTAATGCGACGTTGGTTTTTTCCCGTTGCTGCAGCAGCCCAATGCATAACCCGTCCGTCAGTGGGTAGTCCCATCAAGGCAAGGCTCATTAGAGGTAATGTAATGCAGGACAACCATAAAACTTGACCTACAAAAACACATTCCACTGAAAATAACCCCAAGACATCGTAAAAACCCTAAAGAAATCTAAAAACGTGAGTTTTTTCAAACATTTCAAACAAAAAATCCAAACTTCTTTTAATTACAACAGTAAAGACAAATTATTCCCTACTAAAAGAACGCTCGTCATGATTAGCATAACCGTACATGTAGCACATATTATTCTTCATTATCTGAATCTGTATAAAATATTTTTGTACAATAAAATTAGTAATTGGCAAAAGGATTATGGGTAATATAATCAATTCAATTCTAAAATACACAACAAATTAGTTAGAAGTTATGTATAGGATATTATATAAAGAGTCATAAGACGAAAACTATTATAAAAAGAAGAAAAAACAAAATGCCGTTGGCGGGATTCGAACTGGCGACCAAGGAATTTTTAAGAAATTGCTTGAATTTTACAGTTTTAAAAAACTCTAAATAATAGTATAAACTCTAAATAATAAAGAAAACATTTAAAAGTATAATTTCTGTTATAATGGCATTTATACAATTAAAATAAAGAAAGAGAAAAGAGAAAAAAGCAAGAAAAAAAGATGAAAAATTTTCCTTCGAGCCGGATTTGAACCAGCGACCTATGGATATCAAGGTTTGTACACTACAGTCCACCGCTCTACCAACTGAGCTATCGAAGGATACATAGAAGTCAACTCCCGCGCTATATATTGGAAGCCCATGTTACCAAAAACGTTCGCAAAACACAGCGAAAACATCTTCACCGTGAAATTTTCGCAGTTTTCATTTCAAAGTTTCTGGTTTAATTCTCACTACAAAATTTGAAAATAACACGCAAAAAGCTAAAGATTTTCACAATTAGACTAGTTAACATTAACTAAAGTTAAAGCGAACAACTTTAACAATAACAAACTGTCAAAATCGTTCGCTTTAACCGTTTTTAACGCAAATCAATGATTTTGCGGCTTAAATTGCAATAGAAATTAAGGGCTAATATTTATGTTAGACCAATTAATGTAATCAGAGTCAGATAAGAACTTGGCTAACTTACCATAGGTTAAAATCGGCGGAAGCATCAAAACCGCCGCCAACCACTGCAACAGAGCTAAAGCCACGCCTCCGCTGAGCCACAAGGCCAGCATACTTCTCATAGCTGCCGTTAGATGTCGGGCTTCTTGCACTAATTGTAGAATGGAAGGTAATTCGTCTCGTTGGAAACTCAACGCACACGCGACGGAATTTAATCTTCTCGCTAATTCTGTTGGGGCAGGGCCCTGTTGTACCGGCAGAGGCTCAAAAGCCGGTACTTGTTGACAAATTTGGGGATACAAAGGTTCTACAGCGCAACTTGCGTCTGCTTGCATAAACAACGGCGCGTTGTGCGCATTTGCAGCTGAACCAATCAAGCAAATTACTTGTCCGTAATCTTGCATGATTGACAGCATTGTTCGAGTCGCTTTAGGAGTACAATCCGTAAATAAGGACACCAACAAGGGCACGTTATCCACTTGCTCGAGGTGTGGAATAATCTCATCAATACCCCGAGGCAATTTCGCCTATTTAAATACAAAAATTCGTTGGAAATCTTCTTAAAAATCAAGAAAATCTCACTCGATTCGACATATCGAATTCTAAAGGAGCACTTTGCTCAGTACTCTCGGTCACGTGACTCTGCGAACGCGACAAATTGCCGTCTCGCAGCAAACTTTGTCCTGATTCGATGCTTGTCAAGCTGCATCGCGCAGAATCGTCCCATAACCTATACAAATAACGGAAAAAATCGTTCTATTCGCCTCATTTTAGCTGTGAAACTTTACGGTTTGCTTTCATCGGTGTCCGAATCGTCTGTCAGACTATGCAAATGGATCTCGTCTTCGAATTTCACTTGCGCAACTTCTAAATTGATCGCGCTGGGTGCTGAAAGGCTCACAGTCCTATCCAAGACGCTAAAACCAGCAAAATATAATTATTTAACTGTTAGTTTCTCTATTGGTTCATGTTTTTACTATGATTGCTTGGGAAGTTCTTCAGCGGAGCGTTTCCATACGGAAGAATGCGAATATTGGCCACTGGATTTCAAAGCTGGGGGTAAAACCGAGCTTTGAAGCCCGATGCCATGATTCAGGCTTATTTGGCTGCTTTGGGAGCGTGTTTTAGTGCTGCTATCCTGTGCTAAACTGATGTGGCAGTTCCAGCCTGACTCTAGCCCCATTTTTTCCGAGAAAACACGCGAGCGAAGCTCGTTTTCCTTGCTAAAATGAACAAAGCGGACGCAAGCTTTCTCTAATTGCTCAATTAAATGTACCTGAAACGTTCAAAAAGTCCAATTAACGAAATTTCTTTTTTTTTAAATTATTAAACTTTATTTTCTAATTTTACCATATCGATACGAGCTTGGTACTGCATAGTAACCATTCCTAAGAAGATGGCATTGCTTTGAAGCTTGTAGCTGAATTCAGCCGACTCCATTTCCTTCAATTCGTGCATAGAACTCGACAATAAGGAATCTACGAAGTTTTTTTTTTTAAAATTAGCGATTATTCTGGACGTTATGCAAGATTTTCTAATTATTCTAACTCGCCTGATGAAGAATAGCGATGGCAAGAAAACTTGTGCGCATCGGCAGGTAATTCGAGGTAGAATTCCGATACGGGATGAATCAATGGTACGAAAACTGGTCGATATGCGAATGCGGTGCAGTAAGCTGTTAAACTCGTCCGATGGTAAAAATCCAAAATTTTCTTCCTGTATAAAACATACATTTAGGCTCCCGTATACCTTAGTTTATTGACGGGAAAGAGAAACCCGAAGGCTCACCTGTCGCAATGTGTTAAAGGACAAACTCGCTCCCCGTCCCAGAAATCCACACAGGAATGTAACACCAGTTCTCCCGTTCCTTGCGCCATTAGCTGCCTATCAGGCTCCTGATTTCCCGAACTTGTCCCAGCCACGCCCCCAAGCACACCCCCTTCCACAATCACCGAGGCCATATGAGGGAAGGGGAATTTTAACTTTGTGAATGACAAACTTCTTGCAAGTTTATCTTTTCCCGCCAAATCCGCCAACTAATAAAAAAAAATTATATTCCATATTGTGAAAAAAAATATCCATAAATTACCACATGTCTGAAAGTGAATAGTTGCGACACGAATTTAAAGTTTTCGGTGGCGCCCTTTTGGAACCCCATTTCTTTGCTCAATTCACACAAACACCTAAAGAAAAACGTTGAGAACCTTAATTAGAAACTGAATACGACGAGCCAATTTATCCGTCATTTAAGAAGCAAAATTAAATGAATTAACCCGTGAGTAATAACGGTGAAGGGTTCTGCAGCCAAAAGGGGCGGGGACACGGGAGACAGAAGACGACCAACAGGAACGGATCTGACACAAATTAGGACAAAAAGGTTTTAAATGATAACTTCCAAGCGAGAAAACTAAAAAGGTTCAAATAACCCAAAGAGAATTCGTTTTCGCCACCAAAGTTTAGAACATTACCTCCGGTTTGTGACAGGAATGAAATCCTCATCGTCCATTGCTTCGCACGCGATATGCGCATTAAAACGTGCGTAAGTTTCGCGCGTAGCTTCGTGGCAAGTATTGAGCAAAATTCCTAAACCCAAAGGTTTAAGATTGGAGATGTAATGCTGCCATGTCGGGTCATCAAAATGCACACAAAATGGGCTTTTGTGGTCATGCGTTAAATCCAGAACTTCAGCAATAGGTTCTTTGCTATGTCCGTCGCTATGCGCAGGATTTCTGCGCAGGAAAAACACCTTTTCAGCCGTTGGGTTAGGCCACGATAAAATCCCCTTTTTATCCACACAGCAAAGCGCCTGAATTGATAAATTAACTCTCAATTAACCGCTTATTACTTCAAATAACAACAAATACGAAAAATTAACGGTAATAAGAAAAGCCAAACCTTTGAAGCTCTTAAAACAAATTTAAAAAATATTGTTCATTAAAAAACGGTGAAAAAATTGTAGATTACAGTCAAAGTTCCAAGCGTATGGAGCAAGTTTTCGGTCCTCCAAGGCGTTCTGCCAATTCCAACTAAGGTCGGCAGGAAATACGGCTTTAGTTGCCTACACTTCGACCATAACGAAGTTGGCAGGGCTAGAGGTAGCTCTACCTCTTCAAAAGGATCCGCGCTTACCTGAAAAGAAAAATTTCCTTAAACATTCTAAGAATTCTTGAATTTTTCTAGCAAAAAACAATCATCCATCACAAAGATTTATTACTTGCAACTGTCGAGCCGAATAAAATAATGCTAAAAGCCACGATGTTCCTGCTGCGTTTAAAACAAGCCATGTGACGGGCAAGAAAAGGGGCAAAAGTGGTAAAACAATAGCCGCAGGCTGTAAAAGGAATAATTCTGACCAATCCCCACTTTGGATCCAGGATGTTAAATAAAAGTGTTTCAGCAAATTCAGTACTATCAAAGAAACCTTGAAGTAGGAAAAAAAATTAGATTTTTTTTAACTTAAAAAAATTCTACTTTTAAAAAAGTAAAATTAGTAAAAAAAAAAAAATGTTTACTTTCAAAAAAAATTATGAAACCTTACGAATTTATTTGAATAAATTACCCAAAATAACGGAACGAGGATTAACTCAGCCGTGAAATTGGCAGATGAATATCTCTCGTTTTCCAAGACGGAAACTGGGCGGTTGAGAGCTTGTTGGAGGACAAGGGACAGGTTCTGGACGTAAGGTGTGGTCTCGAGAGTGCAAACAAGCAAAGGGGAAGGTTTCCGAGCTTGAGGCGAGTCTGTCGCCTTGTTTTTGGAGTCTGAAGGGACGTAAAGAGCGTCAGGGTCCAAGACTAGGGTGGGATCGTTGAGAGAAACACAACGACCAGGCGCTGCTTGACCGGGTTTGAGCACAATCGTGTCTCCTTTGACTAATAACGCCCAAGGCAGGTTTATGAGGACTCCATCTCGGTAGGTGGCTTGTAACGTGATGCAGGGAGATACCGGGGATTGTAAATGCGGGTAATTGGACGGTCTCCAAAAGTTTTGTAGTTGACATTCTAACGGATTTGAAGAATGCGATTAAAGATCGATTTTAAGAGGTTTTAAACTATAATGTTACGTTTAAGGATGTGGAGGAGCCATCGAGCTCTTGTTGGAATCTCACTGTGGCGCAAATTGTTGTTCCAGACGGCTAAAAGAAGGTTGAAACTAAGTAAAAGGAGGATTATAACTCCTTGGATGAGGAGATAACCATCTCTGGAAAGAAAAATGAGAATTATTTGGTTAAAAATAGGAAATTATAAAGTAAGGAGGTTGTATTCTTACTTATGGGAATCTACGCAGAAACAGATGAATAAACTGAGAAATTGAGCGAGTAACGACAACGCAGAGGTCCATTTGAAGCTAGAGAGCTTGTTGGACCAAGAAACGGCTTCCAAAGTGCGTAAATTTACGCTTTTGCCCCTCCAATGGCGCTCCCTAACATAGAAAATTAGCGGAGGTACTAAGTGTTAAAATGTATTCACCATTTGAGTTGTTCTTGACGCTCAAATTCATCAATTGCGTCTTTTATATCGTCATGGAGTTGATTTAACGCACTACAAGTTTCTAGACCAAGCACTGGCCTTATTTCTTCACAAAAGCCTATCATTTTTAGGCTTAAATATTGTGGAGTTATTTATCTCAGCATTATATACAAACTTCCTATCAAAATCTACTCGAAAATGCCTTATTTTTATTGAAATACCGACCAAAACAAACTTTTTGCCGTTTAAGCGCCATTTTCCGTTTATTCGATCTCCTAGAGCGCACTTCAGTATCGATTCTAAGCTAACTATTGCGGTACTTAACTATTACTATTGCATTCTCGATATCTTACATAACTCGCGCGAAATTCAAGTAGACAGACGAAATAGGACTAAAAACTGTTCCAAATTAGGCATTTCGGTCCGAAAAAGTTCACTGAACGATAAAAAGCGTACCCTTCTTCAATAAGTGCTATTTTAGAATGACCTCGCCCAAAGCTTCCTGCAATCTATCATTTCAGCGTCTTTTTATCGTTCTTTTCCATAACGAGAAGAAAAAGAAGTATTATGGAACGATTACCATCACGCACCTCGGTACGAGTGGAAGGCAAAGAGCGTTTTAGAGTCGTCAGACAGGTAAAAGACCTTAAGACATGCTTACGAGTTGAAAGTGACCAGTGTGTGCCAAGAACCCGACCAGTCCACACTTCAGTCCCAACAAAAGTGACATGGACGAACTCTAAACCGAACTCCGACACGCATATACACTAAAAGCCTTTCTGACTCAAAGTAAGTTTCCAGCTGCGCGCCTCGAGAGCTTGGCCCAGAACAGGTTTGCTAATTGCGGAGGTTGTTCGACGAACGCTTTTCGCATGGAAATTTTTTGGTGGCTTGTTTGAACTGTGTGGGGTGTAAATTTCTTTAAACAGACTTGATGACAGTGATAAGAGAAGATTTGGAAGTGACCGGACACTTTTTCAGATGTTTCCCAATCGTCCTTTGACCTCTTCTCGGTACTCTCAGACTCCCCGCAGCTATAAAGCCCTTCCGTTTATAGAGGCGTGAGGGAAAAATTATGGTCGTATGCCTTTGTGTGCCAAGTTTTCTTTAACACTTTACCTTTCAGAGATTTTAAAAGGGCTTCCTGGTCGGCTGCTGCATGCTTTCCTATATGAATTGGCATTGAACTTGGCTTGTGCTATTGAAAACTGTCCTTGACAGTGCCCAAGAGCTCACAGGGCGTGGTACACGGCTCCCGAAAACCTCGTCATAAATTTTCGGAACCCAAGCCTAATCAAATAAAAAATTTCTTGGTTATTTTCCAACTCAGTGGATCCCGAGATGCGTTGGATATGCAGCTTTTTGCTCCTTCTCGCTACCGTAACGGTATCGATTTCGGGCAAACCCGCTCCCAACCCTGAACGATCGTTAGAGTTTCTGAAAAAAACAGGTGAAGTGTAGTTAATTAATGTTATATAAAGGCATTACGGTGTACTTTCTTGGTATGTTTACTGGTATACCAATATTGAGCAGCTCACGATTATGGACCTGAAGTGCAGAAAGCTTTACAACAACCCTTCCAGGATCCGGAAGTACGACCAGGCATGTTTGAAGGCGATATGGCTGGAATTTCTGCCGCGGTGAGTTCCATTTCAGTAACTTTTGAAAGTTGAGCGAAGAGTCTAGTCGAAATATAATAAAATGGATGCCCAACAGAATATACTGCTTAAATTGGCTTTAAAATTCCCTATGCCTAACTTTTAATGTAGTCGAAATGTCAATTATGATACATGGGAGATCCGTGAACCTCCCACTAGATTACATTGCGGAACTCTTTCAAAAGACCGGGTGCTTAGAGTATTCGTCCCACGGGAAAAGAACATACCGTAGGCATTTTAGACTGCATGCTGTTCTTCTAATTGGCAATTACGAACAACTGATTAGCGAAATTTTAGGCGATAGCCGCATAAGCTGAGCGTGACCAAAATTCGCAGTTCAATTTAAAATCAAACAACCGTTAAAAGCATAAATATCCCTTCATAATAAAGCTAATTTATGATCTTTCGACAGCTTTGAATTAACCAAATTTGAGTGGGCAGTGGGTCACGTTAATAAATTAAAAAAAAGCTTCAGCCTAGCAAAATTTCTCTAGTCTTAACGCCTGTTATTTAAATGCTGAGATTTTTTAGTGTGGATGACGCAGCCGTATAAATTTTCCTTCTTAGAGCGTTTGTGAGTACAAATATTAGCGAACTCTTTTTTATATTATTTACCTTGTGTTTATGGTGATTCCGAATTAAAGTCACAAACCTGACTTTTTATGACTTTATTTCTAAATCACAACGGCGAATAAACCTTTACGGAATCGCGAACTGCTAGAAAATCGACCACTTTTAAATCGACCGCATACACATCATAAATACGTTTTCGACCCAAACTTCATTGCATTTGCTCCCCAAATTATGAAATTGATAACTAGAAAGTCCATAATTTCAGGCCTACACCAAATTTTGGCGAGTTGGACTGCGTTGGGACATTTTTCCTGAGCGTAAATGGATCAACGCCACTGTTCCGTACCACATCAGCCACTTATACAGTAAAAACCTGTAGTCTACGTGAAGTCAAATCAGTTTATAACTAACCGTATTTCCATAATCTAGCCCCAGTCGACTACTTAACCATAAAAAACGCCATAGACATGCTTAGCCTCATGACTTGCGTCAAGTTCGTCCCTTATGACGGCAATCAAACCGATTATTTACTCATTTGGCCTGTAAAGGAACCTTCAGGGCAAGTTTATTCAAATGCCAAAAAACTATAGAAAATAGCTTCTTGTCCAAATTAATTGCTTTTTTATGACAGGTGCTGGTCATTCGTTGGGCGTTTAGGCGGCCAACAAGTTCTTTCTTTGGAACCACCCGACAAAAGCGGTCCCAAGTGCCTAGGGGGCCCTGGGAAAGCCATGCACGAAATTATGCACGCACTGGGGATTTTCCACGAGCAGTCGCGTTCAGATCGAGACGATTTTGTCACTTTCATGGCGGATAACGTCATTCCAGATTTTATCCACAACTTTGGCAAGCACGACCTACAGAATACGACCTACGAGTACGACTATGACTACAAAAGTATTATGCACTACGGAACTCACTTTTTCAGGTAGACTTGTCACACTTGAGTTAGATTCAAACAAGTTAATTTTTTGCGCGGTATATGGCTTTTATTATATAGTACGGCGAGAGATAAACCCACTTTGGTTCCCAAACAAGAAGACGTTTATATCGGCCAACGTGAAGGTCTCAGCAAAATCGATTGCAGGAAAATCAACGCGTTGTACGGGTGTTTTGATATTTCCCCGTACCAGACTCTTAAATACCAAACTTTCTGCGATATCCTGGGTCTCTGATACTGCGATAACCACGACTTGTCCATGTTTGAAGCGGTTGGTTGTTAACTTTGTTGCAAATACACGTGTTTTTTACAGGAAATGTGGAAATAAACTTTACGGAAAGTCAAAACGAACTAGAATATATAACTACTTCAACACGCAACTTTAGACTAGGTTGCCCAAAAGATTAAAAAATATGGATACAGGGAATGAAACGTGTTGTCCACACGTTAAAACGCTGGTACTCGGTTATAATTTTCCTTACATTTTGCCCGTGTTTCCGTTCGACAGATTTGGATAATAGGCTGGCGGAGCATCAGCCTGAACGCAGAAAAAAATAAACAAAACAAATTATTAAAGCCTTTAGACAATTATTGAGTTATTCAAGCCTTTATAATTGCTTTTTATGAGTAGGGAAAAAAATCTGACAGGATAAGTATGAAACCGAAGAGGAAGTCAGGAGTACTCTGTACTCAAACTCACATAAGGCGGAGGAGGAGCGTTAGGGTACGTCGGTTGGTGTTGGTTAGCACTGGCGGCGGCTTCAGCCGCTTTAGCGTCATGTCCCTGAGAAGGTGGGCCTGTCGCAAAACCAGCATTAAACCCATATCCTCCTCCAGCTGCTGCTCCCGGTCCCTGTGGATACGCGTTCGCGTTGTAATTGTAACCTCCCATGCCTGGATAAGGAGGCGGAGCATCCGTCATATAAACCACACCGCCAGGAGGAGGAGCTGTGGGAAAAGATGCAGGCGGGACCCAACCGTAATAGCCCTGAGGGCCATAATTGGGTGTATATGCGGGGGGCGGGGCGGGATTTGGCTGCCAACCACTGGGAGGGGCCGTGTATGCCGGGGGTTCGTCCATTCCGCGGGCAAAACTTTTAGCTAAAAAGAAGGAAATATAGAAAATAACTCAGCATATAACATAATAACATACAATAATATAATAACATAATAATAACAAATAATAACAAAAAAAATAATAACATCTATAATTTTTTCTGAATTAGGATTTATTTTAAATAAGAAATGAGGATCTGCAAGCAAAAATAGCGTATTAATCATGGAAAAGGATTAGTAAATTAAATATGGAAGACTTACCCATAGAAACGGCTTGCAGCATGCCTTGTCCAAATTCTATGGCTCCACCATTGTTGAAATGTAGCTTGTATTTGACTTCTCCGACAAACTTTCCATTCGGTTGAGCCCTGACTTTACCTTTAAGATAATTGGCACCAAACATGGGCTGTTCTAACTGAACCTAATTAGGAAAAATTCGTCAATTTACGAAGGATTATAAAGGATTATGGGAAATGGAGCTTATTTTTACATCTTGCATGGCCACGAAGGGGAAACTGAAGGATTGCATGGGATCTTTCGCGTTTTTATTGTTGAAAATCATTCGGTGAGAAGTTAGGTAAAGACGACCATTTTTGGAGCCTTTAAATTCCGGGCTAGATTGACCACTAAACTCCATATTTACATTGTCGCTAAACGAGAGAATGCTAAAGTAAAGTAAAGAAAAATAAATTATTCAAGTTAGAGAAAACTTAACTTAGGCAATACTTGAATATAGAAATACATACTATTCTCCTGAGTGAATTAACACGCCATTATTAGCGTGAGCCGTATTTAGAGACATAATTTGAAGGATAATAAACTTGAACTTCAATTGCTTTTGTCACTTCTCTTTGATAGAACCTGCCAGACTCTTGCATCACTTGGTAACTGAGTCACTAACCGAAACAAGTTTTGCTTTAAGGCCAAGAGCTGTCAGAAACAGACATCTGTCGGGAAGAGCTAGCACTACTATCAGTTTTAGATTATCTACGCTAGATGTCTAATTTGTAAGATTCCCGACAGGGATCGCCACAGCTGTCCAAGGTTGCCACCCTCGGATTGAATCCAACGATGTCTTCGAAAAATTGTTCGGAAAGTTTTAGAAACCTGTTAACCGCTTACCCCAATGAGTAACATCGAAAAATGATCAATATTACTACTTTTAATGACAAAAACTGAGAATATGCATGCTGCTTGCATACCAACGTTCAACCGGGAAATCGATTGTAAAGTTGTAATGTCTTACACAACAGAAAGTTAAAAAGATGAAATCGGACGAAATTATTTTATTATTTTACCTTGGCATGGCTATGGGTCCCCCCGAGCCAGATGGCTGGTATTATCTGCTCGAAGGCAGGGGTTTCCCCAGGTACCACCTGGGTCTCTGTGGCCCACTTTAGCGGATACGAGGGTACACCTAATCTGAACCTAACTAGCCAATCGAAGACGAAAAATCGACTGAAACCTAAGGAACTGAACCTTCGGAAGACAAGAAACTTCCGGCAAATCCTCTCGTGCAAGAAGATTGAAGACCTTGTGAATACCCTGAATTATTCACCGATAGAAGAAAATGAAAGGGGTAGAAAAGTAGCAAGGATAAAGAGGGAAGTCGATGGTGATAAGACCACAGATAGAATGGAAGAAAGTCCCCTCATGGTGTTCTTGACAAATCTTGCGCTCTTGATCTGGTAGCGGAAGTAAAACTTAGTCGGTGTAAATCTTCAATCCATTGGAGTGATGATGATCTTCAAGGTAGGTTATTGAGGTTTTTCAATGACGATCCAGAACTTGTAGATTCTTCTAACGCAGGAGTCCTACTTGTCTAGGAGTTCTTCATGCTTGATCTTGCCGATATGTAGCGCTCTAGGAGTCATTAGCGTTCAAGCCCAGCTCGCCAGCCCAAGCCATCAGTTCTCAACGAACTGATTCCCATATTCAGTGTAGCCAGAATCTGTGTTGCCTGAGTTGGGATCCATAACCAGTGTTGGTTGATTTCAGTCTTGCCTGAATTCAAAGCCGCCCGAATGCATTCTTGTTAGCTGGAATTCTGAAGTACGAGGAGAACTTCTATCTATTCTTAAGGAAGCTCTAAAGTGGTTGATGAAGGAAGAAGCCGGCATTCTCAATTATGACCCGTGAAAAGTGAATAAAATTAAAAATGTAAGTAAAAAGGTATGAAAATAGTTTAAAAAACAGTTAAAAACGGCCGAACACGACCTACTACCCCAGAAGAAACCAGACGAGACGTGATTAATGCAGAAAATGCCCACCAGAGAAGTGATCTTGAACGTGGCTTCGAAATCTTGCGAACGATCTTCGGCTGACTTAAAATTAGTCTTCCATTTGCTCGCCTAAACGAGTAATAATGAGTATTAGAAACTTATAAATGTAATTTTGCACTAATACTATACCACTGCCCCGAAGCTCCCCATGACCTTTAAACTGAACTCAGGTTCGAATGGAGATGTTGACCTCTTGGCGCAGTGGATCTACTACCCCAGAAGAAACCAGACAAGAGAACTGATTAACGCAGAGAATGCCCGCCAGAGAAATGATCTTGAAAGTGGCTACGAAATCTTGCGAACGATCTTCCGCTGACTTCAAAAGTCTTCCATGTGCTTGCCTAAACGAGTAATAATGAGTATTAGAAACTTATAAATGTAATTTTGAACTGATACTAACATTGCTCCGAAGCTCCCCATGACCTTTAAGCTGAACTCAGGTTCGAAATGGAGAGGTCTTAGAGTAAAGATATATTTATTTATTTTATATATATTTTTTATATATATTTACTCTAAGGGAGAGGTTGACCTCTTGGCGCAGGCTTGCGTGTCCGCGTCACCTTCATTTTGACCGGAAAACTAGAAGAAAAGAAAAAAAATTCAGTACCATGTACCTAACACGACAAGCAAACCATAGATGGCACTCGGATGCTTTCCCTTTCTATAATATTTTTTTTTTTTAAATCTCTTGACTTGTGCAAAAATCCTCCAAAATTTGATAAAAAAAACGTGCGGCAGATTTAGTTGAAATAAAACAGCCCTGGCCAGAACTATTTTACTCTTCCAAATCCAAAGCTTCGCTTAACTAGCATAGGTTCCACTTTGTCCGCATGAAATCAATTAATTAACAAAACGTTTGAAACTTACAAATAACTACGAATGCCTATAAACACATCCATAGAGGAAAAGCACCCAAAGAGAGTCGAAAAACAGAAAAGGTATGAAAAGGTACTTCCTTCGCTTTGGATAAGTCTATAGTCGAGACTAGACTTGAGTTGTAGACTTTGTTGTTGACATCCGGCGACGAAAAGAAAAACAACAACACAACTTCCACATGTTTGAGACATTGGCCATGTCGACTTCTTTCCTTTTTTTCGCTTCGAGACTTCGTCTGAACTTCGCAACCCCCAATTGGCCCATACTTTCACCACCTCCCACCTTCTTTAGACGATCTACCTTACGCAAGGTCCTGCAAACAAAACATGAAGAAAAAAGTTAGTGGAAACTTATAAAACGAATAAAAAACTAAACCTTAAAACTGACGTTTTCTTCACAACCGAAAACACTTCCTGAATCTCTTTAAACTTCTACAAACTTAATCTTTAGAATTAAAACTTAACAAAAATCCAACAAAAAAATGTTTTTGCGTTTAACTTTCTGTCAAGAAAATTTTTTACAAAAATTTGGAAGAGAGATGAAATTTCCTCAAAATTAAATTTTTACGTTTTAAAAACCAGCGACTTGGTGAAAGAAAAAAGTTATTTTTTACCTCGACCTCGCCAACCCTCCGACTTCCAAAAGTTGACTGTCGTCGGCAGACAATCTTGAAAACCTCACGGAATTGAAGAAAGGTCACCAAGGATCCCCCAGAAATCAACGGCCTATCTAAAAAACTAAAAATTTTATAATTTAAATAATTTGGTCAGAGGACGAGGAAGGGCCAGGAGCGAAGTTCGATGCACGGGACGGTAAGGGCACAAAGGATCAGCCAAATGCTTCCACAGATGAAACTTCCATCCCTGCCTGTGCCGCGTTCTTCATTAGAGGCTCTTCAAACCGGTTGGCCAACGAAAAGTTCGTTGTTACCGTTAAAGACCTAATGAATGACAACAACGAAAACTTCTCTCCCCAGGAAGTCAAAAGTTGCGGCTTAAGACCTAATCGGCCGCAACAATTTAACTATCCTGGCATACCTGTTCCTTCTGGTTCTCCTGATTCCCACAAGAAGGTTAGTTGCTACCTCCATGTAGCAGAATATCAGCTTAGCAGGCTAAAGTTGCAAATTTTCTTGCCAGCAAAGATGATGTAAGGCCAGGGATGAAGTAGGCTGAAGACGGCAAAAAAGGTGTGGAGGAGGAGGAGGAGGAGGAGGAGGAGGGGGGGGGGAGAGTGAGAGACACCACTACACACTTAACACTTTAAAACGCACTTAAGTTTTTGAGGCTTTTGAAGACAATAGTTCGTCAAATTGTTCATGTTTAAACATAATTCAATATGTCAAAGCTTTAAGTAGCTTAAATAACACTCACTAAAAAAGACACGACTGCACTGCATGGTTGCTGGGAAGCAACTGAGTATACAGTACGGTGTTGCTTCGGGCTGCATTTGCGTTCAGTAACAGCGAACAGAGGTATGACCTCGTGCATTCGTTCGCGTGAACTTGTCCAAACACATTTTAGGACAAGAGGAAAAATGCTAATTTCACGATTCTGACGCAAAACTTTTCAAGTAGCTTAAATCGGGTGTTTTCTGGTTTCAAACATTGGGAATAGACTCCAGGAGTGCTATTCTTCTGGATACTAATGAAATTATACTTAGTTTATAAGAAATTAAGACTAACTATAAGACAAAATAGAAAACTTTATAAGTTGGTGCTTGAAATTTGGGGATTTTTTGCACAAAACGGAACAAAATATGTTATTATAATTATGGCAAACGCGATAGAGAACAAAGATTTAACGGAAACTAAGTCTGAGTTGAATTAAGTGCAATATGTATAGGAGGTAAGTGGTGATCAACTTGGAAACATTCGCAGGGAACTATTAGCAAAGCGAAAAGAAGGAAAAAAAAGTGTTTTGATTATAGTTTTCTTAATTATTAAAATTATACAATGTTTTCTTTAAACTACCAAATGCAAAACTAAGTACGCAGCTTTCCTAGCAGTTAACTATTGATAGTTAAGTTTAATTTACATAACTGAGACTCAATAAACGTAAAAAAATCGAGCATATTACCTGCCGGCTATAAAAGGGTCTGTTCGTTCCCCATTAACCATGAACCGTGAACCAAAACTGCATTCTGATTGGTCGGACGGCTCACTTGTTCGAAGTTTAGATTTGAATTGAGGTTTTAGAAAGGTAGAACTGCTACTTCAACATGTTTCCGTAACTTCCTGAACAACAATGAAAATAATGGTATCTTGGTATAGGCATTCACAACGCGATCCATTTGGTGCAATATTGAAATCCGCAATACGAAGCAAGAAGATCAGAAAGTTTATTCCGTACTGTACTATAAAGCACATTGGCACATTTCAAGTTGGGCAATTCACACTGGGATGTTGGAATTTTTTAAACAAATAATTTAAGGAAAGGAAACTTATTCTAAGGCATCTGGCCTTTCAGTGTAAAGTCTTACATGTTGATAAACTTGGCTGTTATTTATCCGCACTCGTAACACAAACATATCCGAGGTAGCATTAACTTATCGCATATTGTAGCTAGTTTATGTGGTAGCACAATACAGCGAGTAAGGCCAACTATAATTCTCCAATGGAAACAGTAGGAAAATATATCGATGAGAAAACTATAAAAGGATTTCTTGCATTAGCACTAAACTATACATCGCCTGATTTATGAAAATAAGCAATATGACTTTTCAAATGAACTTTCTGATAGAATCGCTTGTCACAAGAAACGCATTTAAACGAAGGTTCTTTGCCACACTCCAGGCGCTCATGCCTTATAAGGCTTCCAGAGCATTGGTACGACTTACCACAACGGGGACACACAGACCTTGCCAATGTATGGGCATCACCACGATGCTTCTGCAAACTACATTTCATATGGTATCGCTTGCCACAAGTAACGCATGCAAAGGTAGGTTCTTTTCCACGCAGAAAGTTCAAGCGTACCACTCTCCGATCTGGATGTACCGGGCAAAGATCCAGTGTTAGAAGGCTGTAAAATGACAGCAGACGTTCGCTTCCGAAGACTGTATCTCGAGTTCGCGTTTGAGATACCTGACCAGGAATATCAAGTACAAAATTAACATTCACAGATCAAGAAATAATCATTAAGCAGCTCACCCTGTCCAGGGGTTTGGTTTACCATTCCACTGTGTCCTGTTGCTTCCAAATCGTTCGCATCGTTTCCGTTGGTGCCAGAATCTACGTAAAAACCAAGATGCAATACATACGCCAACTTACGAGGTAACTACACTACCTTTAAACCTGGTCCCTGGAAGCTCAGGAACCTCAATTTGTCCATACTGGGAAGTAGCTGAAGACGTTTCGTCATCTGGATCTCCACTCAGTTCATCATTGTTGTCTTTTGTCTCCACGCCAGGTTGAACTTTCGACAATTTTCGCGTGCGTTGAGCTTTGCACTGCTTCTTGAAACAAAGTCGATGCACCCGAGATAAACGAGTACGTTTCGATCGACTTTTCGCTATGATTTTTGGTAAATCGAGCACTGGTGAAGAAGAGTTGTTGACGAGTGTACTGGGTACGTGGTTGAAATCTTCCGCTTCAAAGGATTCAGGCCCTACGCAAAGAAAGAGAAAACCGAGACGGAATCTACACTGAACGGTATCACAGCAAACGCCTAACTAGAAATTGACAACTAAACTAACCTTGCTTGAAAGATTGCTGGGCTTCTCCCGACTCATTGGATGCAGCAGCATTAACCAACACATCTAACAAACACAAAAACGTAAGACGCTGACAAGAAAAGATGGCAAACTTTACCTTCTGTCTGGAACAACTCGAAGCGTGGAAAAATAATTTCTTCATTCTTGATAGTAATAAAATTATCTTCATTATCCGATCCTTCGCTCTGAAGATCCTCGCTTTCAAGTGCATAATTCGAATCTTCTGTCTGAATCTCTTCAGCAGCTTCATTGCTTCCGCTGGCTTGGCAGGCATTATGTCCAGAAGCCTCCACAGGACATTCTGCTTCTCTGCGTTGTCTAGGTATTCGTAGAAACATACTCGGAGCTGTCTCTTTAGGCCCTAATTGGCGCTGCATTAAGGCATGAATCTTCAGGGATTGGGCAGTATAAAAGAAAGACGCAATTTTCCCGGATTCAATTTCAATTTCCCCCTTGTACATGAAATCAACTAGCATCTGCAATTCTTCAAAGGATACATCTTGGAGGAACACGATCGTTTGGCTTTCCTCGTGCAAGGAGAGAAGTTCCTGTAGGTGTACACGAAAAAGCGTATATTATAATCTATATAATGCACGCGTAAACCTATTAGTTAAAACGTCAAAGAGACTGAACTGCTCCCTAGTAAATCTCACCTCATTTCACCTATTATTAACTACCTAACATAACATTATTGAGCTCAAATTTGCGATCAAATTTCAGTCCCGTGACTTGTGAAAAACTACCCAAGCACCAATAGCAAGATCCAAATGTAAATGTCAGGCACATGAGACAAATAATGACTGATGTATCTGATACGGTGTTATTTAATTATTTAAATAAATATGCTTACTTCAAAGTAAGGACTATATGTCGAGAGAATCGTATCTGTGGGCCGATAGAAATTTCCCGTTTGCCGCCAACGTGACATCCGTAAAGCGACCATTACTGAGCAGACTCCTGAAGCTTTTAATTAACTCTTCTTGGTGATTCTCACACTTCAAGAAAAGACTTGGCTTGGTCTTCGGAGCCAAGATCGACGCCATCACGAATTGTCTTGCTTTTTTAAGCGATCAACAAGTATTCGAACACAGAACTGCTTTTTAGGAGAACAAGACGACAGGTTGAACTGCCGAATAAGCTGTGACAACAGAAGGTTAGTAGTGGTATACGTGGGTAGGTGGCTGTCGTGGGCTTGGCGGGAAGAAAAGAAAGAAAGAAAAGAAAAGAAAGAAAAGATGTATTCATGAAGTTAATTGAAAGAATTATATTATTACATTCAAATAGCGAAAACTTACCGAAAGTAGTACGAATCCTTATGTTTTGGCTGACAAAGGGTGTTGGAGACTTTTTTTATATGTTTATATGTCCCGAGTCCATAAAGCCGGCAGTGTCAAAGGGTAGGTAATTAAATTCGTCTATTAGGAATCACTAAAAGTAGTAAACGTTGTTATTATCATATTGCAATGCGATTTGAATTATGAAAGTCAATGGAAAAGCTTACCGAAAGTTGAACAAGTTTTTAGGTTTCGGCTCGGATTTTCGTTTACCAATACCAATATTAGTAAAAAGTGGTGAGCGAACGGGTGGGTATTACGAACAAGCATCTGGTACTTTTTATAGGTACCATTTGTGGGTGGTCCCGTAGAAGGGAACCAATCCGTGTTTTTTACGTGTTGGTTTCATGCGATCCTGCTAATTTCATCCAGTAATGAGAAATTCGTACGGATTAACAACAGTTTCAGGGCGCGTGGCTGAATTGTGAAATAGTGTTAAAGGTAATCGGTGATAACTTGTAGTATCCATATTGCTGAGTATCTTGTATTGTAATTGCTGAGCATCTTGTCAGTTTTCAGTACATAGAATATTTAACTGCTTATCCGTACGGTATGAGAATCGGAAATGTCGTGCTTATAACTCTGGGATTTCAATGTAAACAATTTTATGATCTGAGTAATATGTTTCGTATACGCCGGTTTTGGGTTTATTAAAACTGGTGTAAATATGATCTAGTGTTGACATATAGTCAGTGGTATAGGCGATTATGTGTTGTTGAAAACGTAGGGGTTTAAGTATTTGTGTTACTTTCGATAAATCTGTTGCACGAATGTGTATGTCTATATTGAAATCACCTATAATTACTATATTTTCATAAGATGTATCTATATCACTTATTAAATTGTGTAGCGCATCAAAGAAATTTTCGACGTTGAACCCGTGGTGTCTGTACACAACGTAGATTGCAAGTGATAGTTGTGCAATATGTAAACTGCAAAGTTCGAGGTATTTGTTGGAATAACGTCTAGTGAACATTCCGTCGAGTTTTGAATACATAACCATTCCATAAGGTGAATTTCCTTTGTGATTTGTAGTGAAATCCATACGGTGTAGATCAAAAGAATCTAGTTTATAATCAGCGTCGTAGTCTGCCGCGCATAAACGTGTCTCACATGCAGCAAATACAGTTTCTTTGTTCATTTTTCTTTTTTTCAAATACAGTTGCTTTGATGAACGGATCGTTTACAAGGTCAAGGAAATGTTTACGCAATGAGACTATATTTAAAAATGCAATCATTTTTTGTTTTTGTGTGAACAATAGATCTTGGATCTAATAACGTTAACTGCTGAGGTTTCGTTCGTAAACGATCCATTTCTTTTTTGGTGTCGGAGGAAACTTTAATACCAGGTTCATTGAGATCTTCTATAAAAAGTCCCTCAAGCCGTTTGGCCCTACTGATAGCAACGTAATGCATATTTGACGTAGCTCTTCCTAAATTGACAATTACCTGCTCCATTGTTTGTCCTTGTGCACGGTGAATTGTTTTCGAGCTGTTTGGCCGTAGTGGATACTGGAGTCTTTCAAATTCAGCTCGGTTGTAGGTGTATCTACAAGTTATTGGAAATATTGGCGTCCAGTTAGGCTGAAGGGTACAATCTTGCTTGTAGAGATGAGAATACTTTTGACGACACTGTTTTCCTATCGTCATTTCCTTGAACTCAACCCAAATAGGAGTATAAGCGGCGGACTGTAGAACTAAGCACTCGCAGAGTGAGGAAGATTTTAATATTCCTTTGTCTGCGACTGGTAAGTGTAAAGGTAGTTTCTTAATAATGCATTCTGACCCGTTAGCCAAGCCATCATTAACATCACAGTTCATACTGTATTCGAAAGGCAAATCTATTGCTATATGTAAATAACGAATGCAATTGGTATTAGTAATTTTATCCGGCAGTGTGTTTAAAAGACATTTTATATCAACGCCTTTACACCCTCTTACTGGAAGGTCGCTACTGATAATTATTGCTCTCTCTTGTTTTGCGTTTTCCCATTCCTTTTGGTTGTAGAAGTCAACATCATTATTCCGGTAACTGATTCGTTGTACACAATTGGGAGACGTTGAAGTGATTCGGCTACGTAGGATAGAAATATCTTCAGGAGTTTGCTTGCCTTCTCGTAACCTGTTTAGGAGTTCTGCGAAGAGAAGGTCGTCTTTTTATGATCTGCTGTAACTCAAACATTTGAAAGTTGTCTAACCAAAGATGCTCAGATAAGCAGCGTGCTCCCGTATTCGAATATTTAAAAACAGGCTGAGCTTTCGTTGGTGGTAGTTGAAAGAGGTCTCCGACACACAATACTGATTTACCTCCAAATATCTGCGGCGAGCCAAAAATTTATTTTAAGCGAAAGTCAATGTAATAAAGCATATTTATTCCTACCATAGAAATTTCGTCTATTATGAAAAGTTCTACATCGCGAAACAGTAAATGCA